>JAVSBS010018303.1:0-11000 GCA_033124195.1 Coracias cyanogaster | reverse complement strand
CGGCGGCCCCCGCGCGCATGGCGCCCTCCCGCCTCCTTCCCGGCAGCCCCCGCGCGCGCGCCGTCCACTTCCGCCTCTGCCGCCGTGCCGGGGCTCCGTGCGGCGGCGGCGGCACCGGGCCGCACCGCGGCCGGGCCCCGCTCCCGCCTCCGCCATGGCGTCGTGCGCCGACATCCTCCGCAGCGAGTTCCCCGACCTGGACGGCGAGGTCTTCGCTTACGTGACGGGTGAGCGGCGGGGCGGGACGCCGAGCCGCGGCGAAGGCGGGCCCCGCCGCATGTCGCGACACCCGCGCCCGAGTCGCGACAGGCGGCCCGGTGGGGGATGGGGGGGGGGGACGGGGAGCGCGCGGGGGCCGCCTGCCGGCCGCGTCGCGACAGCGAGCGGAGCGCGGGGTGTGCAGCGCCGTGTGCCCGCAGGGATCCTGCACGACGGCGGCGCCGAGTTCGAGTCGGCGGAGGAGCTGGAGGAGGCGGTGGGGGAGCTGCTGCGGGAGGTGTCGCGGGACGCCAAGGACGAGGGCGCCATCCGGGAGATCTGCCAGCGGCTCTTCAACACCCTGCAGCTGTAAGGGCCCCCCGCGCCCGCGCCCCCGCCGCGGCCGCCGCCGCCGCCGCCTCACCCTCACCCTCCTCCTCCTCTCCGGCAGGGACGAGGCCCGGGCCCAGCGCTGCAGCCAGGTGCTGCTGGATGCCCCCATCCAGCTCTCGCAGATCACGGATGGATACGGTGAGTGGCGGGGAGGACGGGGCCGCCCCGGGGAGCGGTTCCCCCCTCGCAGTCGCGCCCCTCTTCCTCTGCCGGCTGCTGAGCTGTGGCCAGCAGCCCCCGCGGGGTGGAGGGAGAAGAGCCGCCCTTTGGTCCCCCTGCCCTGCTGGGAGAGGGCGCAGCGGCGCCTGGTCACCTTGGTGGAGCCTCTCTGAAGCACGCGCTCACCAACCCAACCGTCTTCTTGCAGCGGACGCCGGCGTGGACCTGCTGCCGGGGCTGCTGCTGAAGAGAGGCCAGACCTCGGTGAGTGGGGGGCCGTGCCCTCGTCCGTCAGGCGTGGGAGCAACCGTCGCGTGGGGCTGCGGGTGCCCTGCCCTGCTCCGGTCACCTCGCCCTTGGAGAGCACCCGGGCGGGCAGCCGTCCTGGTAGCCGTCCTGGTTAGGGACACAGCTGCTGGGGTGCTGCCCCTCCTTGTCAGCGTCGCTTTGGTTTGGGAAACTCTTGACCTTGGTCTGGTAAAGAGGCTGGATGGGAATTAACAGCTTATTGATTTCACGAGATCCATTTCGCTGTAAATTCTTAATGAGCTTCAAAGCGCGGCTGATGCAGCGGTGGAGCCCAGAGTGCAGCTTCTCTGAGTTTGATGAGGACCTTTGGCTTTTACAGCGAGGCCTTTGAGTGAGAAAAGAGGATGTACCGGGATGACGTCTTGCCATGTTGAGCGAGAGATCAAACCCTGGGCAGCGGTTAGAGTCGGGGTGTTACAGGGGGGAGTTAGCAGGGGGCAGCTGTTCCCAGAGAGCTGCTGCGGGGAGGTTGTCAGCCCAGCTTTAGAGGTGGCTGTGGGTTGTCACGCTTTCAGAAATCAGAGCAGGAGAAGTTTGGGAGCAGTTACGCTTCATGGCTGGAGGAAACTGGAATAGCTTCCCCAATAAAACACAGAGCCGCTCAGGAGTGGCCTGGCTTGCCCTCCACGTTGGGTGGCCCGTGGTCCGAGAGCGGGTGAGGTGCGGCTGTGCGTCTGCAGAGCGAGGACGGCGGTAGCCGTACGGGGTGGGCGGTCTCTGCCAGGCTGGTCTCTCACAGAGCTCTCCCTCCCTGGAGTAACCTGTTGAGGATGAGACCTTCTCGCCTGGAGGCCGAGACCTAACGTGATCCTGTGCATCTGAATGGGAGTCTTAAGTGAAAACGGGCAGCTCGGGCTGGTTTTGGCACTGGAGTTGATGCTGGTGGGTTCATTCTCTGGCTCTCGCGTCTGAAACTCAAAAAGGATCTTCAGAAAAAGCGGAGACGATTCAGAGAAGGCCTTGGGAGGCCTCCCAAGTTTTGGAGGATGTGTCTTACTGGGAGATTGAGGGAGCTTGGTGTCGTTTACAGAGCGACTCAATCTGTCCGTAGGTTTGGGGTCACATCTCCACTAACAAGACGCTCTTCAGTCTAGCATGTAGGTCTGTAACGTGCTCAGGTGGCTGCAGAGCTGCCTAGAAATATCTAGGAGTGTTCTTGGTCAGCCACAAATATTTAACTTGACGCAGGAATGAGCTGGAGTGGGCTGAGAGCCTGGCCGAGACCCGAGGCCAGGTTAAAACACTTGGCTCCTTCTTGCCTTCAGGTTTAATTAAACGCTTTTTGTCTCTGTCATGATTGATCTACTGTGTAAGCTGAGTTTGTTCCAATCTGGCTAAAGTTTAACGTGTCGGGAAGGGAAACACCTCCAGGTCCAGGACAAGGGTATCGCGGAGGAGGCACTGGGGTAGCAAGTTGCTGCTGTTGAAGTGACTTGGCTGACCCAGATCCCTGGAACTACAGAAACCAGCCGTACGTGAGGGTCAGCCAAACCCCTTGCCTCGCTGAGGCAGAACTGCCGTCTGTGAGCGGTTGATTTAGGACTTCATTCCTGTGGCGGCGTCTTGGCCTGATCAGCCTCCTCGAAATGTGCTTGAATCTGTCTCAGTTCCCCTGTCCTCCCTCCCTCCCTCCTTCCTTCCAGGCGTGAGGGGTTGATTAAGCTCTTGTCTCCTGGAGCTGGGCTTTCGGGGCTTTGCTGAAAATGCACTCTCTGCTCTAAACTCTCTGTTGTGTGCCCCAGATGGTGAATGCCAAGAAACTGGAGAAGGCGGAAGCCAGGCTGAAAGCCAAGCAGGACAAGAGGATGGAGCGGGATTCCCTGAAGTCATCTGGTCCTCTGTGAGTATGGAGGGCACCTCAGACACCCCCATCCCATTCTGCGGAGCATGGCCGGGATCTGGCTGTACCAGAGCTTTCCTGTTGAGCCCCCTTCTCTGTCTTCTGCCTGCCCACAGGGTCCTTGAAGAGGCGTCTGCCAGCCAAGCTGCCAGCAAGAAGGAGACTCGCATGGAGACATCAGGCAAGAACAAGTCGTATGATGTGCGCATCGAGAACTTCGATGTGTCCTTCGGTGAGCGGTGAGTGCAAGTGGGGAGGTGGGACAGGTCCTGGCGGGATTGGAGAGTGGCTGTGATATTACAGAGAGTGTGGGAAAGATCAGAAAGCAAGGTGGGCACCTGACCCTGCTGGCCCCGGGCAGGAGAAGTCTCTGATGGTTGCTTGGCTCCAGCAAAGCCTGGAATACGCTGGGAGCAGGTGGCTGCCAGTTTTCTCCCTCTCCATGGGGCAGTCTGACCAGGTACCTGCCTGTCCTCATGCTTTAGCGTCCTGCTGGCGGGAGCAGATCTGAACCTGGCGTTTGGACGGCGCTACGGGCTGGTGGGCAGGAACGGGCTGGGGAAGACCACGCTGCTGAAGATGATTGCCAGCCGGAGCCTGCGCATTCCCTCGCACATCAGCATCCTCCACGTGGAGCAGGAGGTGGCAGGGGATGAGACACCGGCGCTGCAGAGTGTGCTGGAGTGTGACACCACCCGTGAGAGTCTCCTGCGGGAGGAGAGGGAGCTGACTGCTAAGGTTAATGGTGGCAGGTGAGATGGTGCCACTGGGTTTCCAGCCCTTCTATGGCCTCTTGACCACGAGCTCTTGTTCTGAGGCCTCTCCCTTCAAATGAAGAGCTCTGGCAGGGTTGGGCCATGTCTTGCCCACCTTAGTCCTGCCTGGGGAGATCAGCCTCCTCCCGCCGCTGGTCAGTCCCACACGCTCCTCTTTGTCCCCAGGGGAGAAGGGACAGAAGGTGCCAGGCTATCGGAGATCTACGCGAAGCTGGAGGAGATTGAGGCAGACAAGGCCCCAGCGAGGTGAGACAGCCCCGTGGGCACTGCTGTCTGTTGGCATGGCCAGAGCTGGGCGGTGGTTTGGGGCGTGGAAGGGTGATGCCCTGGCCCTGGGATCCAGCAGGTGGGGACAGGGGGCTCTCTCCTGCTCTTCTTGTCTCATCTGTCACAGCTCTGCCGGGTTAGGAGTAGTTGAGCTTCCCCTCAAAGCTAGAGGGATTTCTTTTGCCCTAAATGGCTTGCACTGTTGCTGTTGCTCGGACCTCCCCAGGTTCCTGGTGTCTGGGGAAAGTTTCTGGGATGCTGGTGGTAGTGACTCTCTTCCTGGCCAAAGAGCTGAAAGCTTCTTGCAAGTCTTCTGGGACTTTATGTGGATGCTGTGCCTCGCTGCGCTGCGTTTCCCAGCCAAGCGCTTCTCTTGGGTGTGCAGGAAGTTTTCCTGCACCAGGATGGCTTTAAACCGTGCAGCAGGGTCCTCTTGGTCTCCATGGGTCCGACACCTTGGGCTGTGCTTTGCTGTTGGATACCATAGCTGGATTCCAATTGTCTCCCCTCTTCCCCAGAGCGTCCGTCATTCTCGCTGGGCTGGGCTTTAATGCAAAGATGCAACAACAGACAACCAAGTAAGTCTCCAAGCTCTGGGCATCGAGACAGAAATGGGTCTGGGGGGAGATGTTCCTCACCAGCCCCCAGGCACTGCTGTGGCTGTAAGGGAGGGAGCCCTGTGGGAGAGCAAGGGTCTGTTCCTGCCCGTCCGTTGTGGCCTCCTGCCCTGGGGTTGCTGAGCCACCTGCCTGCTGGACCGCAGATCTTGCGCTGTGCCTGAGAGCTCTGCAGGGACAAGCTGTCTCTGGGTGACAGCAGAGCCGAAAGGGCTGCGGGGGAGCAGGGAGCCTGCCAGGGAGGCAAACGCAGAGTTGTTCTGCATTAAACCCCTCTCTGCAACCTCTTCTCTCCTCAGAGAGTTTTCCGGCGGCTGGAGAATGAGGCTGGCCTTAGCCAGAGCCCTGTTTGCCAGGTTGGTGTCCAGGCCTTCATGCCATGTTGTGAGGTGCAGGGGTGCTGCCTGAGCGTCCTTTTGACTCAGACTCTCGGGGTGGGGAGCGCTGGAGGCATCGCAGCTCTGTGTGTGTCATGAAACGTGCTCTGCACTGACCCTCTGCTCCTTTTGCTTCTGACACCCATGTCTTCCTTTCCCTAGGCCAGATCTCCTTCTGCTGGATGGTAAGTCGATACCACCCATCCCCTCCAGCGCCGCTGCTGGGCCTGCCCGTGCCCTTGCTGGGCTTGGGAACGCCCCGTGGCCTTTAGCTGCCTGCCCAGAATAGCCCAGCGTGACGGGGCAGGGCTGGCGGTGCTGCCCTGGCACCGCGGGCAGGGCTGGGGGTGGTGCGGGGAAGTCTGCTCAGGTGACCGCGTTGGCTGCACGCAGCAGAGCTCTCACCCAGCCGGGCGGGCGGCGTGTGGTCCTGTCCTACGCGGTCCCTTTCCTCGCCTGTCTCCGTGATGTGTCCTGGCTGCCAGATGGCACTCTGGGGAGTCCCTTCACCGCACGGGCTGACCCTGGGGCCAGGAGGTGCCCACCTTGGGTGGGGGGTCTGGGTGAGACGCTGCTGCTGGGCGTTGGTCTGGCTACCAGTGTGGAGTGGGGGGAGCATCCCTGGCTGAGCCTCAGCCCCTGTCCCCACACCCCATCACACCCTACACACAAGTCCCCTGAGCTGGACGGGGAAGGTCCCCACGCAGGGTCTCTTCCTCCACAACGCTGATCCGGGAGCTTTCTTGTGTGAAAAAGCATGATCCAGTCATCCTCATCCCTCTTTCCCTTCCCTTAGAGCCAACGAACATGCTGGACGTGAGGGCTATTTTGTGGCTGGAGACCTACCTGCAGGTAGGGGGTGGCAGGAGGCCCCGAGACAGAGTGAGGGCAAGGGATGGAGATGTCCTGCGAGCTGGTGTCTTGCTTTGCTGGGTGGTGGGACTGAGCCCTGTGCTCTAGCCTGATGATGCTCAGGTCTCCCTCTCACCATCTCCTCCAGACCTGGCAGTCGACCATCCTCGTGGTGTCCCACGACAGGAACTTCCTGAACGCGGTGGCCACGGACATCATCCACCTGCACTCGCAGCGGCTGGACACGTACCGTGGGGACTTTGAGAACTTCATGAAGATCAAGGAGGAGCGGCTGAAGAACCAGCAGCGAGAGTACGAAGCCCAGCAGCAGTACCGTGAGCACATCCAGGTACTGGAAGAAGCCAGTAGTGCTGGGGCACTTCTCCCAGCCTTGTCCCTTCCTCTGTGCTTCTAGACCCAGGAACGTGGCTGTGTTGTTGCAGGAGGTTTGGCAGCAGAGCCAGGTGCCTGGGGCTGAAGGGGGCCCAAGGCTCTCTGATGCTTTTCTCTCTTGTAGGTTTTCATCGACCGCTTTCGCTACAATGCCAACCGGGCGTCCCAAGTGCAGAGCAAGCTCAAGCTGTTGGAGAAGCTGTGAGTGGTTGTCCTGCTTCTCTCTGGAGGTGGGGAAGGGGCAGTGGTCTTGGGAAGAAACGGAAGTCTCCAGGGTGCCTGGGAGATACAGAGGGTGCTCCATCTCTGGTCCAGAGGCTTTGGATAGGATGAGGTGTCACAGAGCCGAAGACTCCGGGCTTCTGGTGTGGGAACAGAACCCCAGTGCGAGGTACCTTGGTTATGGGTCTCCTCTTCTTGCAGGCCAGAGCTGAAACCTGTGGACAAGGAGTCCGAGGTGATAATGAAGTAAGTGTCCCTTGAGCCTTTGCTTGGAGACCGCTTGGCTCTGTTTCTGACGTGAGCTCCTCCTGGGTCCTGTCCTGGCTGGGACAACCACCCCTTCCTGCGGGCCAGCCTTACTCCGACAGGGAGCCTAGACAGGCCCTCACGTTCAGGCTGAGTTCCCTCCTGGGGCCAAGGCTGCAGATCCGTGTCCCCTTCTTGTGACCATCCTTGCCAGAAGCCCTGCATGGCAGGGAGCCCCCCTTGCCACCTGGGGGCTGCAGAGGTTGTCCCAGGGGACTGGAAGCAGGGTCTTTGAAGTTCCTGGCCACCTCTCATCTCTCTCTGCCTTCCCAGGTTCCCTGATGGCTTTGAGAAGTTCTCCCCACCAATCCTACAGCTAGATGAAGTAGACTTCTATTATGACCCAAGTCACTACATCTTTCGTTCCCTCTCCGTCTCTGCTGACCTGGAGTCTCGCATCTGTGTGGTAGGTGGGACTACGGAATAACGGTGGCTACAAGGGACCCTGGGAGGCCCCTGCTCAGAGCAGGGTCAGCTTTGACGTTAGGTCAGGTTGCTCAGGTCCTTGTCCAGTTGAATTCTGGATAGCTCCAGGGTGGACTGTTCCTCCCATTCCTCTGGGTCCCATTGCAGCCCTTGATCGTCCTCATTTTGAGGAACACTGGAACATTTTTCCTAATACCAGTTAGAATTTGTGGCTTGTGCCTGTTGCCCTTCATCCTTTCACTGGGTGTCTGTGAGAAGAGGCTGGGTCCCTCTTAGTCCCTGTTAGCTGACAGCAGCAGCATGCAGAGGGGGCTCCTGTTGCATTGGATGGGGCAGCAGAGAGATGCTATGTGCTTGCAGATGAGAGTGGGACCAGGTTGTCCCGGGGTTCAAGGGCTGGGAAGGGAAGGTCTAGCGCTGCTGCTGACAGAAACGCAGCTTCCAGGTAGCTGGAGTCACTGGTTAGACTCATCCTGCCCCCCTCTGCTGCGTGATCATCCAACGGAGCCGAAATTCCCTGATCTCTCCCACCCCTCTCCAAAGTACCATCGTGGGTTTCACATTCTCCAATGCTGCTGCTGCTGCTTCTCTAGGTTGGGGAAAACGGAGCTGGCAAGTCGACCATGCTAAAGATCTTAATGGGGGAGCTGGCACCAGTCAGAGGGATCAGACATGCTCACAGGTACCTGGTGGGAAGGGCTGGGGGACTGGGAGCAGTGGTGCAGCTGGAGGGCTTCTGGGCTGAGTGATGGGGATGGGTCCTGCACACCCACGCACGTGCCCTCCCTCCTGTAGCTGCAGCTGCGAACGCCGTGGTTGCAGGGCCTGGTGCCAGTTCTCGATCTCTCTCCTCATTCTGCAGGAACCTGAAGATCGGTTACTTCAGCCAGCACCATGTGGATCAGCTGGACTTGAACATCAGTGCTGTAGAGCTACTGGCAAGAAAGTTCCCAGGTGAGTTTCGGAGATCCCAGGAGATGTAGGCCGTTGAGGTCTCCTTTGCCACAGACGGAGCAGCACCGATGTGATCTGTGGCGCTGGGCAGAAGGCTCTGTCATGTCAGTGCCGAAGGGACGCTGTCTGCTCCGGGTGAGCTCCCCACACCTAGCCAAGTTCAGAACTCCAGCTGTGAGAAGCAGGGGGAGCTGGCAGTCTGCAGACCTCAAGCTGGTGGTGCTCCACCGTGGTATGGCATTCTGCGGGCAGATGACCTGCTTTTCCTGCTGGGCACGGAATAAGCACCAGCTCCCCCTTTCCCAGCCGCCAGAACCTCTGTCTCCCTCCTCCACGGGCTGACATCCCGTAGCACGCTGACAGGGAACTGGGGACAGATCGCTTGGAGTCAGTCGCTGGCCCTGCAGCCCTTGTCCTGACCGTGTCCGTTAGGTTTTCCCGGCAAACCCCCTGCTTAGGGAGGGAACTGCCTGGAAGCGGCTGGTGGATTCCTCTGGAACCCGCCGCGGCGCTGGCGGCTCCGGGGGCTCTGTGGCGCGTGTGCCAGAGCTGTGTGGTGACTCTCCCGCAGGGAAGACGGAGGAGGAGTACCGGCATCAGCTGGGGAGCTACGGCGTCTCGGGGGAGCTGGCCGTGCGGCCCGTGGCCAGCCTGTCTGGAGGTCAGAAGAGTCGCGTGGCCTTTGCCCAGATGACGATGTCCTGGTAATTTTCTCCCCGTTAATTTCTGCGTGGCTCCATCCCTGGAGCCTGCCTCACCAGGAGGAAGGCAGGCATCCAGGGACTTCCCGCTGCCCCGCAGAAGCCTTGTCCTTGGGAATTCTGGCGGGGGGAGGGAGGTTGTCACCCTGAGAAACCATGTGGAAAGAGGCAGGTGGGTTTCTCCTACTGCTTTGGACACATGGGGATAAGAGGTGTCCCTCGAGCTGGGCAACAGTGACCTTGGGACCAGACACACAGAATCCTTTTGGTTGGAAGAGAACTTTAAGGTCAAGTCCAGCCATTAACTGAGCACTGCCAGGTCGCCACTAAACCATGTCCCTAAGTGTCACATCTACATGTCTTCTAAATCCCTCCAGGGATGGTGACTCCACCACTGCCTGTTCCCAGTGCCTGACAACCCTTTTGGGGAAGAAATTTTTCCTAATGTCCAACCTAAACCTTCCCTGGTGCAGCTTGAGCCACGTGCCGATGGCCGCAGCTCTCGGTGGCTGAAGCAGCGCCCTGGTGGAGGTCACTGCAGTGTGACAGCGTGGATCCAGCCCAGGCCTCTTCCAGTGCCCGCTCAGAGCTGTCTTCTCTTCCAGCCCAAACTTCTACATCCTGGATGAGCCGACGAATCACCTGGACATGGAGACCATCGAGGCACTGGCAAAGGCCCTGAATAAGTTCCGGGTAAGGCTCCCTTGGCAAGATCTCCCATTTTTATAATGCTTCCTGCAGCCTCCGGCTCAAGTCACTTGGTGTCTCAGCCAGAGGTGGAGGGTTGAGGATCAGTGGTGGCTTCAGGTCCAGGACAGAACTTGGGAAGTCAGTGACGTTTCTGCCTTTGCTGTCTATCCTGGTGGCTTGTTCCGCTTGCTGGCTTTGGCTAGTGGTGGCTGAGAGAGGCAAGAGCAGGCCAGAGAGCACCTCGTCCCGTCTTGACCGGTCACGTACACCCTGTGACTTCTCACACGCTGCATGTGGCACTCAGCCCTGCCTTGGGGCCGCTCAGATCTTCCCTGGGCACGGTCCATGGCTGAGCTCCAGACACTCGGCCTCCAGATACCGCTGTGCTCAACTTGCTGGTTTATATATAATTGCTCAGGTTGGGCCAGTTTTCCTGTGAAGGAAAAGCTTAACTGGGGGCCTTCCCAGCCCCCTTTTAACTGTCCCTGGCTCTACCTGGCTGTGGAGCCGCCTCCACCCTTGAGGCTGTCAGAGGCCGGGAGAGCCAGGGGCAAAGGCTGCGGGTGCCTTCGGAGAGGGGAGGGTAAATTCGTCACCGCTGCCTCCCCGGGAGGAAGGACAGGCTGGGATCGGGTCCCCGCCGCTGAAACCCCCTTCAGTTCCCCCTGGAGCTGATGGGGCTCCTGGGCACAGGCTGGCGGGGGGCGCGGGCTCCCCGCGGTACCTCCCCGAGTTGTTCTCCGCTCAGTCCCCTTCTCCCGCCTCGTGTGCCGGCAGGGTGGTGTCATCCTGGTGTCCCACGACGAGCGCTTCATCCGCCTGGTGTGCCAGGAGCTGTGGGTGTGCGAGAACGCCGCCGTCACCCGCATCGAGGGCGGCTTCGACCAGTACAGAGACATCCTGGAGGAGCAGTTCCGGAAGGAGGGGTTTCTATAGGGCCGGCGGCAGCCGCGGGCCCAGCGCTCGGCCTCCCTCCCGCCCGTGCCTGGCAGAGCGCCCCGGCCGCTGCTGCCCCCGGGGCCGCCCGCAGCGGGGCAGGCCCGAGGGCACGGCTGCCAGGAGGGACGGGGCTGCCGCGGCCCGGCCCCGCTCCGCTCCGCAGGAGCCGAGCCGCTCTCCCGGCTCTCCTCCCTCTGCCTTTGTGCTGCTCGCCGCGGCTGAGCGCCGGGAAGGGAAGCGGGGCCTTTGCTGCTACGAGTGACCCGCAGGCTCCCCCCGGGGCTGGCGGGGCCGCGGCCGCGCTCCCCGCCCCGTTCCTCCCCCGCCCTGCCCGCCGCAGTGTAAATAAACCGGGACGCCGAGGGTGCAGCGCTCGCCTGTCCTTGGGGTCCGGCCGGGGCTGGGGGGGAGGGGGGCGCTGTCCCCGGGAGGGTCTCGCCGAGGAAATGGCTCCTGGGGGGAGTGGCGGTACCGGGGGGGGGTGCGGAGCTGGATCCGGTGGTGAGGAACCGGGGCTGGGAAGGGGGAGGCGGCGGCGGCGGTGGGGGGGGGCGGTTGCCGGGACACCGGCGTGGCCGGTG
>JAVSBS010018301.1:7548-19148 GCA_033124195.1 Coracias cyanogaster | reverse complement strand
TGGATGCGTTCCTGTGTAACCTGCCCTAGATTCTATGGTCCTGCTCTGGCAGGGGGGTTGGACTCAATGATCTCCAGCGGTCCCTTCCAACCCCTAACATTCTATGATTCTGTGGATCTTTCACAGTTCTGTGGAGCAAAGAAGTAGGGGTTATTACTGGGGTTGAGTTGAATGTGGGCCATGCTGCAGTTGGGATTTAAACACAGAGCCATGTTAAAAGGAGCTGTGCTGTAGCTAACTTAGATACTGTGAGCAGCAAGCTTTGCCTTGCTGTCACAGAGAAAGCGCTCTGGAGTGTTGTGAGCAAGATTTTGTAGCCCACTGTATGGCAGGCCTGGTCTTGGTATGCAAATGCCCAGATTAAAAGCTAGTAGCCTGCAGATGTTGCAGTGTAGATGTATCTTTGGAGCACCAGCTGGTAAGTTCCTGTGAGTCATTATCAGTTAAGAACTTGAAGAAATTTTTCTTCTCCTTTCCTATCTGCTGTACTGAATTACTGCTCATTATCTGGCCTTAATGCCAACAGTGTAGGTGGCCATCAGTCCCATTTTAAGCTTCTCATTTGATCCCAGCAAGATGAGGTGGGTCTCCTTTTGCTGAGAGGACTAAGCCACAGAAAAAGAAAACACAAATTGCTGCTTATTAAGATAATAAATAATTTTTTTAAGTTGGAAATTTAGACATTGAAGTTTGCAGACCACGTGCATATTTAATCTGCAGTTAGTGTTGTGTTAACAGTTTACACTCCTACCTGAAAGGGCAGGAGCTTAATTGTGCATCACCATACTTAATAATAAACCCCCAGAATTCTCCAGGGTTTTGCTGTGCATCTGTGCTCTGTAACACAGGTTGCTTGGGCCTTTCTGTAAGTCAGTGACAGCATCTGCAAAACTGATGGTCAGCATTGGTTTCTGGGGCTTTTTAAGGATCAAGGAGAATAGTGGGAGCAGGCTTGTTCTCAAGTTAAATGCCTGTAGTTGTGGGTGTTTAATGGCAATGATCTTGTGTAATGAAGGTGAAAATCCTTGAGTGTGATGTTCCCTACCACAGTCCTGCTAGAACACAGATAGTAAATAGTGTGGAATTGTCATTATCTACATTGTTTCTAAGAATTGTAAACTTTCTTCTCATTTTCTGAATACAGGTGGAAGTTAAGCCATATGTCTTGGATGATCAGCTTTGTGATGAATGTCAGGGGGCCCGTTGCGGTGGAAAATTTGCTCCATTTTTCTGTGCTAATGTTACCTGTCTGCAGTATTACTGTGAATATTGCTGGGCTGCTATCCATTCACGTGCTGGCAGGGAATTCCACAAGCCCCTGGTGAAGGAGGGAGGAGATCGCCCAAGACATATTTCATTCCGCTGGAACTAAATGATCACTGCAGTGCTCATATGCAGGCCTCAAATTAAGTGCACTCTTCTGTTATCCTGATTGTCCCTATCCCACCCTACCCTTTCTCTTATTCAAGATAGCATGTCCTTTTGTAGTAGTCTGTAATTTAACAATAGTATAATGAAAGAATGACCTATAATATGGGTATTTTGTAGAATCTTGTCATTGAAAACTGTATTGGGAACTCCTTTTCGTATTGATAACATGTTGCAAGTGAGTTGCATTCTCTTGTCTTTACTACCGAGAGAACACTTAATTTCATGCAACGTTTTCTTAGAGGAGAGAAAAATATTAAGAAAAGAGAATTGAAACAATAGAGTATTTTGGTTTTTTAATTAAATTATTGTTAATAAAGAACATAAGAATACTTTTATTAAAATAATCATGTAACAATAACACTATTAGTCTGTTCTGACACTTTTCCCCCAGGGAAGCCCGTTTTTGCCTCTCTTTTTGTTTCGACTTCAGATTTTTCCAGCAACAAATGAAGTTAGCATTTACCTACCAACAGGAAAGAGCATGTTTAAAGCAACAAAAATGCATGAGCAAAGTTGAAGCAGCATTATAATAATGATCTTTTTAAAAAAAACCTATTAAGGATTCTGAGGCTGAAATTTTAGCTCAGTATGTATCTGACCGTGCCTCTGACTACCACCCACATCCAAATTACTAATGAGATAGGCAGAGCTTACTATATTTTCATCAAAATGATTACATTTTAACAATTCTTGAATGTAAAAGTTGAGTCAAGTTACTACTGAGGGGGGAGTGCACTTTTTTTTTCTTTAAGAGAGCTCAATTGTCTGGTTACAGCCCTAGAAATCCTACCAAAGCTAGAGTAATGACAACTAGTTAACTGGCATTTCCTCTCCTGAAGGATAAATATATAGATTTTATTTTTGATGGCTATATATAACTCTATATCGTAATGTACTAACATTCATCAGGGGCCAGCCTTTGCTCTCCATTTTGACGTGAAAAAGTAGAAAACCTAAAGATACCTCAAGGATATCACTGATTTTTACTGAAGTTTTGATACTCCATTGTGTCACGCAAACTAAAATTGGCTGCTTATTTGTTTCACATCTCGGATCTAAAGTTAGTTTTAAATACCCTTTAACTTAGTTGTAACAAAAGGCATGAACCTAAGTCATTTCCAAGTCTTGTTTTGCACTATTTTCTGAATTTGTGCATGAAATGGTGCAAGTGTGCATATGCCTTTCTTATTCTTCCTGTAGAAAAAATCCCAACTAAGATTCCACCTCTTCAGAACTTAATATGGAGAAATAAAGAAACACAGGTATTTGAAGTGCCAACATTGCTAAGTTAATGCCTGCTTTATTATAAGTTCTACCTTGAGAAGCATTAACAGAGTACATGTTAATTGAATGCTAAAGAGTGGGTGCAGGGGTTTAGTTTGAAATAGTTGAATGAAGGAGTAGTTCTGAAAATTATTTTTATTACTTTTGAACTAATGCCCTGGCCAACTTCTCGAATGATTATTTAGCAGTGTGCAAACAAACATGGTGGCAATCTTCTGAACTGCCCGAGTGGCGTGGTACCATCCCAGATTCTCTCAAACCAAAGACTTGCCTCAGCACTGCTTGGAAAACATCTGCTCTTTGAAAAGCCTTTGTCGGCCCCCTCATCCCATTCCCCGAGCCCAGATTATCTTTATGAGAAGCAGTTTTTATTTTCAATACAGGCTTTAATGAACTATACCTTACCAAGTTCCAAAGGTCAAAATGGAGACATTTGCTGTCTACTAGTCAAGTATAGAAAGGGAGCTGCTTTTAATGAAATCCCTGAAAATATTGACAACAGTAATGCAAATGCAGAGTGCTCTTGTGTAGATTGTCAGGGACTTTTTTTTCTCTGAAGTACATAATTATAGTTGGAATGTTCCTTTAATTTTTTTAATGCTTGTAGGTGGCTTGGGGTGTGCTATTGTGCCGATCCTACCCAGTAAACAGGTGAGATGGGTTACCATTACAAGAAATAACACTGTTTGAGAACTAGCTTTGAATAATAATTTTCCCTTTGTACATGACCTGCTGAATTTCGGTACAGTGTTTTTGTAGCTAACTTATTTTGTCATGCACATAATGTATATTTGTTATGCACTACTTTTGTATATCTTGTTTTTCCAACAGTGAGCATTTTTAGGCACACTTTTCACTGACGGGATATCTCTTTATGCAATACCTCAATTTTTCATATTGCAAAGAGTAGCTTTTTGTACTTTTATTACTGAGAGATCTTCATATACTTCATTTTTTAATATAAATAATTTTAATAAATTTTATTTTCTTATATTCTGCTTTTTATACATTTCAGTGCTCTGCATACATTTTGAATTATGGATGTTGTGCACTGGCAATGCTATTTTAGAATCTGCAGAGAAAAGAAAGCATGTTGCTTAAACATCTTAGCCCAGCACCAGGTATTTGGTGTACATATAATTTAAGAAATAGTATATGTAAAGTTGAGAAATTAAAGAAGAAAAGCATGAAAGTGACAAATGACACTGTCTTTAGACCCATGAAATTTAAATGCATAAATATAGTGTAGAAATTTAAAAGTAAAGAAACATCAAAATTGTCTACCGCTTCTTACTAAGTTTTTAAAAATTATACACAAATGCAGAAGTTTTTGGTGAATGTTTAGCCATTTTTAATATTAATGAAAAATTGATGTTAGGTGTTCGATGCAGAAATGTGTCTGCTCTTTTAAATTATATTTAAAGAGTAAAAGAGAGCCTGCTAGGTGGCAGGCATGTAATGTTAGTATGCATGACTAATGTAAGAAATTGTTATTCTACTAATATTCACTTGTGATTGTGTGACAAGCGTGTTTACAGATTACTTGGTTACACTTCGATTTACAGGGCATAAACAATTATATACATTACTCTGTACTTAAATAGTGATTACATGTCCTTCTGATTACATGGGATTTGTAGCTGGGGTTACCATGTAGCTCCAAACATAATTAACATGTAATTGGGTTACCAGTCTTAGGGTATCACTTCAATTTGCAAAGGGGTTAATAAGCATGTAGTTTTATCACACTAGCATGGCACTAGCCATGTATTTACAATGTAGTTACAGAGTAATTACATGGTTATTTTTGCAATGTAAAATAAAGTGTTTCTGATTATTTTATATGTAAAGGAACCCCACTGCCCTGTGCTTTTTGGTATAGTATATACTTCTCCATACACAGACCTCTGCAGAATGCAAATTTAAAACTTGCAGTGAATGAATTTAGCGTTTTATAAGGATGCTGTTGGAAAGACTTGATAATTCACCCCTTTTGTTTTTGAAGAGTTGAAACCTTCTGTTAAAAGGTGATTTAAAACTTGAATGTGATGAATTGTGGCAAGTTAACTTCAAGTTATGTGCAATACCTATTTCAGACTTCTGGAAGATCTTTGCAGTGTAATTCTTTGTTTTTAAGTGCAGACATTTAAAAATGTCATTTTCTACTGTTCTAGTAAATCCTCTTTCTTGCTGGTGTTTCTAAAGAAAAGAATCAGAAATCAATCTTTCTACTAATGTAAATTTGAGATTATTTTTAAAAAAAATGGAATAAAAGGTTTTGGTCATTTGCTTTATTTTATTATCTTATTTTAAAGCTACTGTGATAGCATTGTAAGAATTGGGACAATATTGTATTCAACTGTTTTATTTTTTATATTTTTAAATTTTAAAGTATAATTAGTTTTTATAATTTTCATCAGATTTTTTTGTTATATTTTTTGGAAGTGAAACTTTTAGCAAGTGGGTGTCTAGTTTTTACTAATCCCTAATATGTTTTTCTCCCAATGTATTGCTCATATTATCAGAAGGAAAAGTTATTTAAGTATGTCAGTTAATTGTACTACTTGGCTGAATTTCCATATAGTTTTTACTGTGTATGGGGAGGTTGTAGTATTTATTATAGCATTTTAAATAAGGGTAATTCATTTTTTATTAAAGTCATTTTCACGTTTAAGTTCATATTTTTGTATGTTCTACTCTAAGTTATATAACACAAGTTACTTTTTTTAAAGAGTTCATTTGTTGAAGTGCTAGTGAAAATTAATGTTATTAAATAGTTTGCAAATGACTATTTATACCAGTATGCATATAATTTTTAAATATTTGTAATGTGAGATGTTGAATGAATAAAACTTTTAACTCAATGTTTCTTAACGTTCTTATTTTAAGCTTTCTGTAGAAACATGTTCCTTTGTGGCTGAACCTCATGGGACCTGGGGAAGTGATGCTGATGAAGCGTACAACACATGCCTGGCTGTATGATCTGTAAAGTGCTCTAGGCTAAGTTCTGCGGTCCTGTGCTGGTCAAAATACGGAGCATGGTTTTGTAAGGAGTGTGTGAGGGAGGCCAGAACCACTTGAGAGATGCCGAGTACTCAGAGCAGTGCATTAAATTGCTACAAAATCGATGTGCAGTGCTGCAGAAATGGAAAGAGCGATGTCTAGAGGACTGTAGAACTGCTCCGCTCTCTGTTGAATCGGGCTCTAAGAAGAACCCTTTTCACTGCTTGTGTCTAGATATGTCTTTAGGGAACATTGAATGCCAGCTACTTAATTTTGTGAATTTGGTGCCTGTTGAGTATTCGTTAGAAATTGTGTGTAGCTTTGGAAAAGCTTTTCAGCAGCTTCAGCGCTGCTGTTTCTGTTTAGCACAGCCTTAAGCATGTCGGCCGAGCCAAAGAACTGTAGTTGGATCACTTGTTGCTACTTCGTGCTCTCTGCAGCTAACTCATAGGGACAAAGGTGAAAGCCAATATACAGCTGCGAAATCAAGCTAATGGGACAGGTGCCATGGTCAATGAGAAGGACACCACTGAGGCACGTGTAATGCATCATCTAAGTCAGAAACCACTATGCAGCTGGGACAAAAAGATAACGAGAGTAGGGTGAGAGTAAAGCCAAGGAAGGTGCAGACAGAGAAGGATTTTTTTGTAATTGTCTCATGGTTATGATCTGATAATAACAGAAGGAAGAAGTCTGGCATTTTAAAGAACTTGCTTGTGTCAGCCTTTAAAATATCTAGACTTGAAAAGTCTAGAAAGTTGTGTGAGTGTTAAAACCTTATCCATCTGCCCTTCAAGGACTATTCGACAGGAACTGTGCATAAAGAATTCAAGAATTTTGCATCCTTGTTAGGTAGGAATTGCCCGGGCTTTGTTGGTTTTCCTACGTTGATAGAAAGAGCTAAGTGTCAATCGAGTATAATTCTGATTGGTCTGGAAGTAGCTCTGCTGAGTGGAACTGTGAGTTGGAATCTGCACATGCACCTTGCAAGAAAAAAACAGCTGCCCAAAATGTGGTACTGCAGTAGGAGTCAAACTGTGCTCACTGCACCGTGTATTGGCGTCTCAGCTGCTAATCTCTTGTGCCATCTTCTAAGGAATGGTGTTGTAAATGTTAAATAGATGTTGAGTGTCATTCTTTTCTGTGGGTGCTTCAGGAAACACCGATCTTACAGAATTGAGCTATAATGAGATTAGTTCTGCAAGATGCTAATCACTTCAGTTCCCACTGGCTTCAGATGATGCAAGCTTAGAAGCTAGTGCCTTTAGAAACTAGTTTTTAACAAGAATGAAAAGTTTCACTGGTGACTCTGTTCAGATGCTTCAGTTGCCTTCAAATGGCTATTTAAAAATAAACAGAACATGCTGGTATGCTTTTGATCCCAAATACAGAGGCTAGAGATGCGTTGTCTGCCTAGTGAATAACGCATTCCTCAGTGCTGTGTTTTGTGCCAACCAAACAGCGCCAGACAGTATTGACCAGTTTAGCGTGTGACTTGGCTGGTAACAGAAACATTCTCTCTCTGTTCTCTGCGTTGGTATTGTTAGGAAACAGAACCATAGTTCGGCCTTCCCCAATGTGCTAACAAGTTCTTGACATTGTTTTCAAGTGCAAAGAGGTCTTTCAGAAAGCACGTGCTTATCAGTGGTTTATCTGATAATGTTTGTTAAGAAGTACGATATGCTCAAAATTTGGTCCTGGAATATGGGAGGTTTAAGTCTTTTGATGCCGTGATGGTGGGATTAGTGGAGTCACCATCCCTGGAGGTGTTTAAAGAATGAATAGATGTGGCACTTGAGGATATGGTGTAGTGGTTAGAGAGATGCTAGGACAAAAGTTGGACTTGATGGCCCTGGAGGTCCTTTCCAACCATAATGATTCTGTGATCCTTGGCATCCTTTTCTTGATCTAATTCTGCAAGTCTCAGGTCTAAGTGAACAGCCATGTCCTTTGTTAATTCATCCTAAAAATCCTTGATGATACTTGGAGGTGTCATGTGTTTTTATTAATTCTTAGCTGTATTGCAGCCCACTCTCATGGATGGCTGCTTCCAAACTGCCAGTGAGAGGGCTGTGTTAGTTTTAGCTAATTCCTCTTTGGGTAAATTCTGCAACATTAGCAGAGCTGGACCATTTCAGTTGGATACAAGAAATGCCCTTTACTCCCCTACCTTCTCAGCCATTCATCTGGGCCAAATGAGTCTTACTGTTTCAGAGAAATGAGCTTTGGATTTTCCCTTCAGAGGAAATGTTGTTTTGTATGTTGTGAGCAAGGATCATCTGACCTTTCTCCTGCTTTCCATGCATTAAAAAAAGGCTAGGAACATATGGCAGTGCTCCATTTCATCCACATTCTCTAGATGGTTCACTTCCCAATTCTGTCTCCTATGTCATCCTTTTAATTTCTTTCTGAGGCTAATTTGTCAGTTCTGTAAATCCTGCTGAAGATCATCATTGCTAGCAAACTCCAGACTCACCAAAGTTTGCCTGGTATAAATTTCCTCAAAAAATCTGCTGTCTCTATTAATTGCCAGTCCACTTTGACATCTGAATCTGGGAAAGCAATCTGAGTTTATTTCTCATACTCAACAAAGACTTTGCATCAGAGCTCTTCTCTTGTATGAAAGGTCACCCTTCATGACTGCTTGGGATGCTTCAGGCTATTTTCATTGCTTTTGGGAAGTTCCTTTTCAGTTTCATTTTCAAAGGTATTAATAGATATTTGAATTTTTGCAAGTACTTCTACCACCTGACGTAAGGGCTTCTTCAACTCAATTACATCTTGACTCAATGGGGTTTTCTCCGCAGCTTCTGGATGTCCCTTAGACATCACCTGCATGATTTAAGCAATACTAGGTATTTCTTAGGTGCATTTTAATTTACTTAAAGTGTGCTTAAAGACCTTTTTCTGCAGTAAGACAGGAACAAGAAAATAAATTTACTATTTTATTCTACTCTCTTTCAGTTCCCCCAGTCCATCCAGTTGTCTGCCCAAAACTAGAGTTCACTTTCTAGCTTTTAGCTTCCATTCAGTCCATGTGTCCTTGCTGCTTCTTACTTCTGAAACCAGTCAACATCTCAGTCCTGGAAAAGCCTCCCTTCTCTCCTCAGAGATAATTTTTGCATGGGCATTTCATATGGCCAACACTGTGGCTGGCGGTCCCTATTGTGTTAGTTCATTTAATCCGTAGAAGGCTTAATCACTTCTTTTGCATAGCATGCCTAGGATCCAGCTACTGGACCCATGAGCTTCAACCCATATTAGACACACTTATTAGCAGCTAACAATATGTTTCAGCGTCACATATGGTGTCTGTTGCTATGTGGGTTTGCCTATGAATATCTCATCTCTACACTAGTACTGAGAATGTAGTGAAAGGAGAAAGGAAGAGGGTTTCTGCTGTCCAGGTAGTTTATATTCTGGTGAAGGAGGCAGTGTTTTCATTCTGCAATCTGCCCCTTTCCTTCTCCTGACTCCCTTTTGGAGGCTCACACAGGAAAAAATATCTAAAGTACACAATCTGCAACGTAATATTACGAATGACACTGCACATTAAATAATCCATAATAAGCAGATATATCATTGATGTCTGGAGCCACAGGGATAGAGGAGGCAAAGACAAAATGTAAAGCACTATACGGCAGAAGTGCTGGGTTTTGCCTTCCTGTGACACAGAATATTGTGCCACCTGGATTCTCCCCAAAATCTAAATTATATAGTGTCCTACTGCTTTCCACAGCCAGTAAACTGAAAGTGGAATTAACTTATTATGAGGAGTTGCTAACTGTGCACCATTCTCTAATTCTTTGCAGCAGGAGGGAAATGAACTAAAACAACATGCCAGAATGGATTGGAAAAAGTGCAAACTGAAGCTGGAAAATCGGGACACAGCAGCAAAGATCTGAAGGTGAGGAGAACTGGGAGATGGAAGTGCAGAAGCAGAGAATAGGCTCCTGCAGCCTTTGCCTCTTAGTCAAGCTGTAGTGACCCACCCCTTGGGATATCTAAAGAGGACTCAAGCTTAGTCCAGAGCATGCCACTACTTTCTGCCTTAACATGGCAGCCAGCTGGAAACTCATGCTAGAGGCTCTGCTGCCCTGTCTCAGAGGGGACAGCGTGAGGTGGGAGGTTCCCAGGACCTCCAGCTTCCCCTGCCAGCAGGAGAGAAGGATGACCAGTATACTGACAGTCTGCAATCCTGCCCCACAAGGCATGGCACTCTACAGTCCCAGGTCTCAAATGACTTAGGTAATGCACTGCTTTTGCCCATTTGCCAGAGCTTCATTTTCTGGCAGCTGGGCCATGCTTCAATAAATGCCTCTGTATGACAGAAATTGTTTTATTACTGGCTCACGTTTAATTCTAGCAACCAGGACTAACATGACTATACTCAGTAGTAAGAAACTCTGGCCCTCACTCAACTTTTCATGTACTTCCTAAATTAATTTATACAAAGCACAGAAGTGGTACTTATGCTAAGGTACCTTCTCCTTGTATCTCAGTCTCACGGGATCAGCCTTGTTTCCCTTCTTCTCCTGGATCTAGTCTAAATTCTCAAGGTGCATTCACTGCCTGCTGGCACTGGTCTTTCTAGACCAGCATCACTAATACTCTCTGTTTTTCCTCCCATAGGCTGGGCAGGATTGTCAAGTGGCGTCCTGCCAGCAGTATATATCTGCTTGGGGCATGATAAAATCTTCAGCTGGATGTCTGCAATTCAAGCTGATCATCATGCCCCAAAGAATTAGATGATAGAAAACTACCAGCATGAAAACAAGCTGAGTCTCAGGTATTATTTATTGGCACTTGGAAGCTGCTGATGGGTAAGTGTTCATGGACTTCTCTCAACTCTCTGCCAACACCTATACAGCATCTGAATGAGGTCCTTTCCTGCTGGCATACTCCAGAAGGAGGACTATTGCCTACATCTCCAGCTCAGCAAGAAACCATATTCCCTCCCTCAGGAAAAAGTGTCTGGAGCCATAGCCCTGAAAAAGTGTTTGCTACCATCTCTTGTGCCTTATCACTGGAGAGAATGAGACTTGTGCTAGTGCTCAGCATCTGGTAGACAAAACTGCCTATGTTGGATCTATTTATGTTTTGTCACTGGCTGGAGCACAGATTGCAAACACAGGGCTGGAGAGTGCCCCAGTAGAATTAGCTTATTTGACTGAACTTCTTTCCTGGGCTTTATCTTCCCTTCAGCTTCTAAAGGAGCAGATAAGTCCTCTCACAGCACATAGAATAAACCTCATAGCTTTCATGAGAAGGAATACCTGCCTTCCAGGAGCACATGAACAAATTTTATCTTTTGCATTTACAAGTTGCAGAGGTCAGGAGAAGTTATGTTCTACTACAGAAAACCTGGAAAGTGTTTTCTACTATGCTAATTAACTTCAGTTTGTCTTAAATTCAGCCCATAGAGCTGTGAGTGCCTCCAGTGATCACTTAAAATCACTTTAAAGTGAAATAAAAAAGCTCTTACAAAAACATATCATAGTTCTTTGTTATTCCAACAATGTTTTAGGAGTAAGTCTTGAAAGGTACTAACAGCACTGAATGCAAGAAGCCTAAACCTCTGCAAGAGCTCCCATGGTACCTGGTGCTGGGTACTAGGGGGTAATTCTGTTCCTCACAATCTAAGAAAAGGAATATGTAGATGCAGTAATCACTAAGTGGGAATGAGAGGAAGAGCCACAGATTCAAGACGTGTTCTAGTTGTATTTGTGTTCCCAAACCACCAGGATTTCCTTTTTGGGGCAAGGAGAGGGTGTGTGGAACAAGCGGCATCTTTTGATACATCTATCAAATTGCGTTTGACTTTCTTTTGGTCTCAAGCACTAGGTATCTAAACTAGAGCATAAATGCTGTTCACACTGCTG
>JAVSBS010018298.1:63439-90449 GCA_033124195.1 Coracias cyanogaster | reverse complement strand
GCTCTCACACTAGTGGGATTAAACGGCTGCAGCGCTTGCCTGTGGCAGAGGAAAGGGAGATGAACTGTGCACGTCTCCCTCCGGCTTTTCATCCTGCCCTGGCTGCCAGCGAGGGAGGGACTGGGCATGTGCAAGTACCAGTCCAGCTCAAAAGGGGCACTTGCTGCCAACATTTAACAGCAGCAGGAACAAGCATCCTCACCCTCTGGGGCTGTTCCAGCCTCAAGCCCCTCCTCCACTTCTTCATGAGAGAAACAATAAGGCTCCTCAACTGTGGTGAAATAGCCTGACAACAGAAATACCCAACAACAGGTATTTTCAAACTGAGGTGTTTCTATGGGGGCCAAATAGGAGTTTGTGAAATCTTCCACCATCACAGTCACATTTCTCTCATCTCTTATCTCTGAATGTTATACAATCAAATTTCCATTCTTGAGCTGAAGGTTGTTTATATAAGCCAAAGATAAATGTATTCTTAAAGGCTCTTCTTTCTGGTTGGTTTAGCACAATATAGTCTTGAATATCCATTTCACTTAGCTGTTGTGGTGTTCTAGCAGGAAACAGCATCAGGACACCGCTGTTATGCAAGGGACAGGAACACAAAGGATAGTGCTTGTGAATACTGATCTCCTGACTGATGTAATCACTGTGATAAAACATAGTATCTTAGTAGTACAAGACCCTAGTCTTCTGCATGGAGTCAGATACATTCAGCATAAATGTAGCTTCTTCTGGGAAAGGAGGAACATCATAGGGCTGTGGAGCAGATTTGCCCTCCATGGGATCCAGGGCAGCAGCAGGAGCCCCTGCACTGACAGGTCAGTGGACAAAGCTTCAGGGTTCATGACTGCCTCAAAACATAGGGTGAGAGGGGATCCTTTCCTCAGCATGAAGAAGATGCAGAAATGCATCTGACATACCAGTTGCTGGGAAGCAATTTAACTGAGGCTCCTGCATTTTCAGGTTACAAATGGCGTTTGAGCTAAATCATTATATGTATTTTTCCAGTAATGCATAAAATCAATGAAACATCATTAAGAGAAACGAATTGGCTCTGACGCTATCATGTTACTTACCACACCTGTCACCTCCCTTTCTGTGACAGGACCCTGAAAGTTATCAGCTAGTTTAAGATCTCCATAAATAAATGTACCTTTCTCATGTCTTCTTATCCTTTTGCCCTTCACACTTTCTCCTCTTTCTTAGTCTGCATTTCTGTTACTTTAGCAACAGCTAATGGTCCAAATGTTATCGCTAACCATCCTCTTCTTCCATTCCCTGTAATGAGAGGGAAAGGTCCCTCATAAGTCTCCGCATCTCCACTGTAATAAACCAGCCAGTCACAGCATTCCCACAATAGACCAAAGGCAGACTTGATTTTTTCTTTTTTTTCTTTTTAACAAATCTGTAAATAACCCAGTGATACTCAAAGACTGTTACACTACTTAAATTCTCTAGCAGGGTGTGAATTTTGCATCAGTGCTGCAGTTATGCATAGAAAACAGTTAAGCTTAAAAGATAAGCAAATCGGACTGCAGCATGCTAACTTCACATGGCCACGCTTTGAAAGCCAGTGATGCTTTACATGCCATAAGAACAAGTTACCTCAAAGTTCACAAAATTTATCATTTTAGGCCACCAATTTACAACAAGTAGCCAAGATAACAAATTTACACCAATTTTTAGTGTTTAGTTTTCATATATTGTTACATAACTGTTAGTGTGCTATGCACTGTAGCAGTAAATACATTGCACATCAAATATTTAAAAAATCATATATTGCTACTGTTAATTACTGAAGTTTTACCTTCAAAAACTGAACAGTGGCTAGTTTCTCTTTACAGACCCTATACTTGTTCTTTACAAAGGTCAACTGGGATCCTGAAATGCCACTGTTTTCTCAGGGCCTAATGCTACCCTTCAAGCTGTATCCAACAAGTGACAATACCACACTATCTCCCTCTCAGTGAGGAAAAAGTATTTCACTGAACACATTGACATAGATAGGTACATTTAATCACTTGGAGGGCTCAATATACAGAAAACACTAAAATGCCAAACATTTTGTTAAAAGGATGGAATCCTTACATGGAATGCTAATGTACATCCTTCTCCCCTTGTAAATATCAATGTGCATAGATGTAGTGATCACTGGCTGAAAACAGCTCCTGACATTGGAATGAACATGCCTTTGTAAGGGCAGGTCTTAGACTCAGTAAGACAACTTATCTATGCATTCGTTGCAAAACAAAAATTACAAATATGAAAGAAACAAAGACAAATATTTATCATGTTTCCTCTCAGATTACACAATTTAATCTAGAAACCAGAGTGGACTCTGGATGCACTTCTAAACATGACAGAGAGCCAGTTTACCTGTGTTAAAGCTCTAGAGGAGTGCACATATAAGGAATCTGCCTCTTCAAAAGCATGGACACAAGCACAAAGTCAGTCACTTTTTCTGAGCTGAGGTCACACTCTACTCCCAGGAACTAGCTGAAAGCTTTTACATTTAGACTCTGATTTTTTCTGTTTATTTTTAAAGTTTTATTCTTGACTGCAGGACCAATGGCTACTAGGCAAACAGTTATTCAGCATGTTCCCTTTGTACCTTTCAGAAGACTTGTCCCCAGAGGAAGCAAGTAGTTTCTTAATTGCTTTTCTTACAGCTTTCATAGATATGGAAAAGCTGCATGTTAGAGATCCACACTGCCCATTTAGACTGAGACAGAGAAATTACACTGGTGCAACAGATGTTGTAGGGAACCAGCCACCACAATTCCAAATTAGTTCTCTAACTTACCCAATGGGGACAGGAAGCCATGTCTGGGGCAGAATCCTGCCACCATTTTGTACCAGCAACACTTAGGAAGGTGAGGGTAAAAAAAAATAAAAATGAAAACCTCTATCTGTTCTGCTTACTGAGCTCCATGTAAGACAATCATCACTTATATTGCAGCTTAGGGAAAAGTTAGCCTGCTTCTCTCTAAACTGTTACTTTACCAGAGTGCCAGAACAGGTTCAGGATTAATACAGGACAACACTCCTTGTCCATGTACAGATCAAATGGATGCAAGATAAAGATGCATGAAGCACATATTGTAACAACAAAAAGAATCTAGTTCTCCCTTTTCACTGACCTTTTTTCATTGGTGCTTTGAGTTGTGTCATTTTCTTCACTACATAGCTCAGGGGACCCACCAGGTACCACCGAGCGAATGGCTTGCTGAGTACACAGGGACAGCTTTCTGGGGGCTTCTGGTTTAACCATAACCCTAGTCATTGTTGACACCACTTTTCCCACCCCTCACACTGCAAAGCACCGGTTCACATCAACTAAACTGCAGTCAACTTCAAATGTTCCTCCTTCTTCCCCGTGCACTGAGAATGCTGGCAGTTCAAGGATCACAGGATAACTGAAGCTGGAAGGAACCTCAGGAAATCTCCAGTCTCACTTGCTCTGCTGCTTGGCTGTCCTCGGGGTAAAACAGCTTCTCCTTATATCCCACCTAAATCCCTCATTTCAGTTCATGCTTTTTGTCAGTGATCTTTCCACTGTGAAGTACCCTGAAGAGCCTGGCTCCATCTTGTCAAAAACCTCCCCATCTCTATTGGAAGGCTGCTATTAGGTTCCCCGAAGATGTTTCGCCTTCAGGCTAGTCAAGTGCAGCTCCTCCAGATGCTACTCACAGGCCAAGTACTACAACTCCTGACAATCCTGGGGGATTCCACTGAACTCAGCCCAGTTTACAGATATCTTTCTTGAACTAGGGTCAAAAAAATTGGATGCCGTATCTAGATGTGGTCTAATGAGGGCTGAGTTGAGGGCATAATCACTGCAGACTACTGCTCCAATCTGTCCGTACAGCCTGGGATGCTGGTGCCCTTCCTTGCTGCCAGGGCACACTGCAGGCTCTTGCCCTGCTCACTGAGCAACAGGACACCACATCCTTTTCCACAGAGCTGCACCCCAGGAAAGCAGGGCCCAGCCTGCTGTGCTGAAACATCATTCTCCCTTCTCAAGTGCAGGACTTTGCGCTTGCCCTTGCGGAACTTTGTAACATTTCTGTCAGCACATTTCTCTCGCCTGACCAAGTTCCCCCAAATGGCAATCTCACAATATGCTTTAAGAAAATTCAGAATAAAGACATTCATCAGCAATTTTGGCACAGATGCAGACATTTCAGTACTGTGACCAAAACCGAACAGCTTGCAAAGCTTCAGACACAGAATCCCTTCAGCTCAAGAATGTAGTTTTCTTTGGCAGCCACGGACACTGCCACTGAAACTGGTCTCCAACCAGAACAGTCTACTGACTGAAGCCCATCTCATTCTCGCGTCTCTTTAGCTCATCCCTATAGTGGCTTTACTTGTATGACGTTTACTGTTGTCCCATTGTGTTTACTGTTGTCATCTATTTGCTGAGTGTCATCACTGGTGATAACAAAAATTATAGAGGAAGAGCTGAAAGTCACTTTCTTCTTTGGCCTGTCCCCTGCTTTCTGAGACATAACTATTGGTCGTATTGGTTTGTCACTCCCTGTTGCTGGTGGCTCTTTCACAGTTCTCTGAAATCTCATCAGGCGGAAGCACAGGAGTTGCAAAAGGCATCGTCGAAACTGCAAGAGAATAAATAGAATGAAGTTACAACTTCCTAAGTGTTCACTATCATGTATGATCCAGTGAAGACAGAAGTACAAAAAATGATCCAAAGTAACAGATTTCTGCATATCTCCCCTTGTTTCGAGTTAGTTTCAGTGCTGGAACAAACATGGTGGCTTTTTAGTGGGCACTTTTTTCTCTATGCTAGAGCTGAATAGGATCACCTAGCCAGTAGAGGGCACTGAAATGCAATTTAATATTTTACCAGCAGCAAGATCTGCAATCAGTAATCTGCAACACAGAATTAAAGTGTTCTCGTTGAATCTGGAAGGAACAGAAGTCTTTCAGCTGACTAGAAGCTGCTTATAATACAGGAAGTCTGTACTACCTTGTGACTAAATGCAAGGTATTCAGTGAAAGCTTGCACCAGTGTATAGGATGATAATGCAAGTCATAGCACTGTTTTAAATGCTCCAATTATGGTGCTCCCTTCACAAAGCAAAGCATTCATGTATGGGGGTTACATGACACACTTGTTCAGTAGTTCCATGTCTGCCCACATCTAAAGCTCAAATATGATTCTTTGGGGAAATTCTCTGGTTTTAGAAGAGGCTGCTTTCTCCTCTTTTAATAAAAAGATGTGCTTAGAATGTATGAAGAGAACTCCAAAAAAATCCCAAACCACACCTACCCCAAAACATACCTACAAAAACCTCCACAACAACAACCAGGGTGATGGGGCAACTAGAGTGTTGGGGGAAACAACCCACCTTTTCTCTGAAAAGAAAGTATAACATCTTTCTCAACAACCTTCCATTTAGCTGTGCTAAGGTTTATTCTGTATTATCCTGCATAGCCAGTGACTTATTTTTCCAGCTATTACACAAGAAGTTCTCCAACATGCCATTTTGGAACAAGGTTTTGTTATCCTCTTTCCAACAGGAAATTAATCCTACTCTGACAAAGGAAAGGCAATAGGTCCTGTTGGGAAGGGGACTTAGAAAGTTGACTGAGAAACAGTTTGGTGCAAGAGAACAGCCATGTGGAAGCCTTGAAGATTTCAGAGATAACATGGTACCTCTGGGTAGAAGTGAGAAGGCACAAGCATGTTAGAACAGGTCAGATAGGGAGGAAGGTTATTATAGAGAAGAACTGGTTTTAGGATTCCTTCTGAGGGCCAAATAACTTCATCTGGAGTTAGAGTCAAGTGAGAAGTACTTCACAATGCATCTCCAATAAGCATGTTCAGCTGACTTGTTATCCTGGCTATGATTCTACTGGCATTGTGCCTGGTATCAGTTTGATTTGCTTCTGGGTATTGGAACCCACAAAATCTTCTTGAGATAAACTACTCAGCCTGACATCTAGGCTGACACTGAGTTAGTGCCCCTGTATTAAAAAAAAAAAAAAATCACTGTGTTGGAAAAAAAAACAAAACACAAACCCTCTTTAACATGATTGTTGTTAGCTCCCCATATCCAGGCCAGCTTTGATACCATGCAGCTCTGCAACCTTGGATCAGCCTTATGTGAAATGAGCTGTGGAGTAAGAACTACAAGATGCCATGTTGGAGGCTTCCTGCTTCACTCAGGAACAGTATTTAAGCTCATCCTTGCCCTCAGTCCTGGCCTGGGCTGTACTGCAGCCTTTGCCTGGCTGCCCACCTGGCTGATCAGACCCACTGACTTGTCCTTACAGGCTGCTGGCCGTCCCAGGCTGCTACCTGGCAATTGCAAACCCATGTAGGAAATCACAGAAAATTCCATCTCTATAATGAGCTAAAAGGTAATGAAAACCCAGGGAAATCCTTCTAACAATCATTCATGGCTTTTTACCCTTTGTCAAGTAATCCTATTAAACTCCAGATATCTTTAACTCCATACAGTCTTGGTTTCAGAAGTTTCTAACGTGCATGCTACACTTCCAGTTAGTGTTCTGGGTTACAGTGCAGCTATTTTAATGTCTAAATAAACTCACCAACACAACTTAACTGCATTCAGCTGTTATCTTCACAGTACCAATGATTTATAGGAAGATGGATAGTTTTCTAGTTTCCACCTATCTGACATAACTCCAAATACTGCAATTCCCTCTTTGCTCTGTAAAGCACTGAAATGAGCTAGTTACCACCATGAAATCACCATGAAGAAGACTACAAAAGCAGGCAAAAATAGAAACTTGTTTCTCATAGATAAGTATGACTTCTTAACAGTGTGTATATATATATATTCAAATACAAAAATACTTAATGTACCCACCTTTCTACTCATGAAGATATAAATGACTGGATTATAAGCAGTGCTTGACTTGGCAAAGAAAGATGGGATGATAGCTACTGTTGGAGTTACAAGGTTGCTATAGCCATATGTTACCAGGAGAGAGACCACTGCGTAGGGCATCCAGCAAATAAGGAATGTGGAGATCATTAAGAAACACATTTTAGCCACCTTCTTTTCATATTTTAGAAGTCTGATCACTTGAACAGTCTGGAAATCTTCCACACAGCGAAGCTGTAGAAGAAAAATAAAATCGTAAAGTAAAATAGCTCCACATTTTACTTGAAATTGAATAGTTCCACATTTATTTATAAATAATTCACTAATTTAGATTTAGGCACAGACACTATACATCTTATCTTGTGAACCACAATTCTTTTGTAAGTTTATATACACAATAAAAGCATGATGTAAAGTGTAAAAATATAATCTGAGGAAAAATAGAATAGCAAATCTACTGGAAAACAACAAATCCAATAATGTAACAAAACATGCTGCACTTATTCTAAGTATTTTAGAAAACTAACCTGCCTTCATCCACTGGCATAAGCAAGTTCAGTTTACATTTAGTGGTCCTGTGACCAGTCAGACAACCTGGTAGATTTGTGTCATAAGCAACCTTCAGAGAAAAGCAAATTTCTTAAATAGATTTCTCTGTACTGCTGCCACTTATTTTATTATCCTAAAATTACAAAATCTCTATATGAAGCAGAATTCCCAGGTTTATATGAACAGGTTCCCAGCATTATCCAAATCATAAAATGAGGAAAAGATGGGACATGCACATGAGCATTCTCCATAACAGTTATCAGTTGTGCCAATACTGTTGACCAAAAACTTGAATGGGTCCATACAAACATTAACACTTTCTGACACTAAAAATCTGAACTGAATTAAAATTGGTTGCCTCAACAAGGGAAACTGTTTTAATAGGGCTTATTCTCCACTTGAAAGAGTTTTACAGGGCTGTCTAAAGAGGGATGAGGTGGACAGAGTTCTTTAATCAGGAGAATTGCTAACAGAGTTTTCTTTTCCCCCTTTTTCAAGGGAGGATCTGACATGGGTTAGTGTGCATGAGCAGTTCCCTAACATGCCTCCCAGTAAAGCTACACAATAAATATACCTTGGTAGCTCTAGGCTGGTTCTCCTCCATCCCTATGTCCTTTCTAGTGGCACCTGAGATGGATAAACATTAAACATTCAAAAGTTTGAATAGGAAGCAAAAGTGCAAATTTAGGCTCTGATCCAACCTTAACATACAGCAACAACATTTTTCACTGAAAATATTGCATTAAGAGAAGTCTTATTTGAATTAACTTACCATTCTTACTGTGTATAGAATATGGCCATAGCAATAGGCCATGATCCCAACAGGTGCTACTAGACAGCCAAGGAAAAAAAGGAGCACAAAGGAGGTATCATTGGGGTCTTTTGACTTCCAGTCCACTGAGCAACCTAATCCATGGATTTCCAGCGTGTATCTGTTCCAGCCCAAAAGAGGTGCTCCAGTCCAGGCTAATGAGTATATCCAGATGTATGTGATAGCCCGCCAAGACCAAGAGAAGTCAATCACTTTTGCATGCACTACTCGAATGTAGCGTTCATAGGCAAGAGCAGTGAGTGTCATGATTGAAACAATTCCTGCAAGAAAAAGAAAGTAAATAATTCAGAAATGTTTGCTAAATGGACTGAAGTCCTCTTGATAAATGTTTCTTTGCTAGCAGGTTAACTCAAAATTAGCTAGTTCATATTATGAATAATACTAATCTTTTCTGGTGATACTCCATTGCTTGTAACTACTAACTCAAACAGTAACGCTAACTTCAGAACTACTCAGAGTATGGTGCTGGCATCTCTTGACCTTGCATTCCAACCAACCAGGAAAGAAATGTTTCATTGCTGAAGGAGTCCTGTCTAGAAGACACTGGGTTATTTTCAGTGTCCTTTCCTATCTTGCTATCATAAAAATATCACAGTCTGTTTCAGTTATTTGTGCACTCTCTTCCTTTTCTGTCCACCTCAACCCCACTAGTTATCAAAGTGTTATGACAGAAATCAGAGACTGAGCTCTCAGTATTACCTGATTCAGACGCTTTTAGAAATCTAGTGAAGTCAAGGCAATTTTGTCTTGATTAGGATAGAATGATTTTTGTTTCAACAGTTTGTGACATTTGATGATTAAAAACCAAATTGTCCATCAGGCATGTGTCTGTCACCTGAAATCTGTTGCAATTCAGTTAAAGCTCATCTACATCACCTCGAACAACAAAATGCTGTATTTAACAGCACTATGAGATTACATAAATCTGTCTAAATTTGTGTACATTTTATCTAACATGAAGCATAAGTATTTTGTTATGCATACACACAGCATTTAATTTCTTCAAGTACATTCATATTTGTCATAATATGCATTTATATAGCTGTGAGAGGGTTAAATGAGCTGATTTCACTGCCAAACCAAAATAACCATCATATCCAGCAGAAACCTTCAAAGAATATCACAGATATCTGATCTCACTTCAAAAAAGATAAGCATTTACAGAGGACAAATAACAGTAGCACACTCAAGCATCAGCAATGTGGATTTTGGGAAGGCAACTAAGAATAACAAAACCTAGAGCAACACATGGCCTCTGTGTCAAGGCATTCAACAGCTAGAACAACGTATTATTAACAGTGGGATATGCTTTAAGATCTGTAAGAAAATTACTGCATGTATTAGAGCAGGGGTCCTCAAACTACGGCCCGCGGGCCGGATGTGGCCCCTGGGGCTCCTCAAACCAGCCCGCGGGTATTTACAGAACTCCCCGTTCCCCCCCACAGCCGCAGTGACTTCCTGCCGCTTAATCCGCGCACCGGCCTCCACAGCCCCCAAGCTCCCGCCGGCACTGGGCTGGAACCAGCGCCTCGTCCTCCACCTGCCCCCAGGGGGCACCTCTTGGCTACAAACTGCGCCACCGCTGCTGCTCCGTCGGCTCCAGCTCCTGCCTGTCCCACCGGCACCGGGGGCTGCAGGAGGCCCCTCTCACTGCCCAGCGCCCTGTCCTGGCGTGGACGGTACCCGCTGCGCGGCGGGCGAGAGGTGCGGGAATCTCCTCTGCTGGGTAAGCTCAGTTGGCAGCCAGCTCGGGCGAATCGCCAGAGCCCGGGTGCGGCAAAGTTCCGTCAGTCCCTTCTGGCCACCCTTTCCGGACTGTGCGGCCGGGCTCAGGAGGGGGGTGGTGGCATCAGCGAGGTGTGCGACTCCCACGTCATTTTTTTCCAAACTAATGTCCGGCCCGCGACAGGGTCTGAGGGACAGTGCACCGGCCCCCGACGTGTCTGAGGAACAGTGAACTGGCCCGCTGCTTAAAAAGTTTGAGGACCCCTGCTGTAGATCCTCTGGGTTTCACTGCGATGTGTCTGCAGTTGAGACCAAGATGATGGTTAGACCTGTTTCCAAGCTGAGTGGCATTTCTGGTGTGGCATAGCAACAGAGAACACTGAGGGGGACTTCTTCCACAGAGCATGAGTCTCAGGAGACTCTGTGTGTCTAATGGCAGAACGTTTTGGCATTTGCTGTATAAATGTGACTTTAAAATAACACCAATTTGAGATTCTTATGTTGATCTTCACCTAGAAAGTCAAGAGTGAGAGATACTGTGATGTGGCTAAAAACATGGAATGGATGCTTTTTTTTCTTCTAGGAATTAGAATTAGCTGAGTCAACTTGTCAGTATGATTTCTGAGATAGGAGGCTTTATATTTTGCAGTTACTGATGGGGTGTTTTACTGAGGCAGGTTATGCACAGCTCTTCTCATTACTCTTTCTTGTTAAAAAGAACAAAGAAAAGTAACCAGAAGTTTAAATAATTTTAAGTCCTGTATGCCCCTCATAATATTTCTAAATGGAACATCTAGAAGTAGATTAGTTGTCAAGGAAAATGTATTTATCAATAGTCTTAATGTATTTTTAGTACTGAAATTACTGAAGTATATTATTCACGAATCAAAGCTCATTCCTTCTGGGTAAGTTGTCTCGTAAGCAATACAGAAACAACTGCAACCCTTCTATCATAAGAACCATGTCTAGTATTATTTGCAAACACGTCCTGAATAATTTCAGACTTCGCATAGTAAAAAAAAAAAAAAAAAAAAGAACTTTTAATTCTGAACAAGCTTCTTCCCCTGTGCACCTCCACCCCCAGATGTCTTGACTTTTGAGAGTTCCTCATTGTGATTAAACTGACAGGTGATGAAACTCTGTAAGTTCATGACGATTCATAGGATTGATAAAATGAATGTTTGCTTTTTGTCAGGCTAGGTAAATGCATTTCCAAAGCTTACCATCATAAGAACGCAGTAAAGCGGTTGGACATGTTTCTGGCCACAGTTGGAAACTGTTAGGAGGAGAAGCTTGCCAACCTTCTTCCACTTTCTTACCCTTTCTTCCCCTGAGTATCACGCTTGATAAGGACCTCATAGATGGGTTACAAATTGGTCTCTTGAATGGGGAGGACATGTTGGAGTTGCATCTCCTGGGGTGTTGCATCAGGGCAATGTTCAGTTGTTGCAGACAGACAAACCCTTTTGCTTTCTCCCCGCAAAATATCAGCACAAGGAGATATAGGTGGGAAAGTCATGAAGTGTAATGCAAACAGTAGAATTTTCTGCTACCTAATCTTGTAGAATTAGACCCAATTAATGAGTTTTAAATGTGGTTAAGTGTACCCTACTCTCCACCTTGTGGTAGATAGCGTGCTAGAACTGTTGATTTGGGGGTACAAGGAGCAGCTTTTTGTTGTTACTCCTGAGTTAATTCTGAGCCGCTCCTGCTTGCTCTAAGAATGACAGTGTAAGTTGTAGAGGTTTTGAGTATTTTTCTCTTTCCTTTTGAAAACCTAAAGAGTTAAATAGATTCACTTCTACCTTGTATAGTAGAGTACTTTTGAATCAAGGATTTGTTATTCTGAGTGATCAACAAATTAGAAGATACCTCATAATATATTTGATTTTGTTTATGTATTTGTAAATGGAGTTAATGAGATACAAAAATTTAGAGGGACAAAGCAATTCCATGGTACTATTTCTTTTCAGGGTCAAGTTGTACCAAAGTAGCTAAGATTATTTCCTCGCCCAAGACCATTGCTTTAAGTTAAATTGTCAGCTACATGTGGAACAACTCTGATTGCTTTATATGAATTTACTTAAGGTGCATATTTGTCTTTAGGTTCACCAAAAATCTGTCACCTGACAAGATCAACCTGAGCACGCTAAAGGGGGAAGGTCAGCTGACCAATTTAGAGCTGGATCAAGAGGTGCTTCAGAACATGCTAGATCTTCCAACATGGCTTGCTATAAATAAGGTTTTTTGCAATAAAGCATCCATTAGGGTAAGTATTTTATTGTGCCAGAATGGTAATTAGCCAAATCTTTCTTTTATTCCATCTCTACAGAGAGAGAACCAACTTTGGATTAATAGAAAATTGTGCTAAGTGCTTGATAAAACTTTAGAGAAAAACAAAGATGCTACCAGCAATCATTTCTTACTAATTTTTGCTTTTCATATGATGGCATTAAATATGTATGGAAACAATGAAAATAACAATTATTTTAATTTTTTTTTAGTATAATTCATTCCTGCATGTTCTGAAATAGGTGTAGCGATAAAAGCTTGTGTTTGCCCATGGTAATTAGTCTCCTATAATTTTTTTTTTATGAGTTCTTCTGTTTACCCCACTTTCTGTTGCTTTTCCCTTTCTCCTTTTCTAATTAAAAAAAAATACCTTTCTGGGGGATTCTGGTGTCTGTGGGAAATGTGGAAGCAGTAAATCTAGTAGACACTGCTTTTTAGGTCCTTGTGGCTGCTAAGAATTGAAGCAATGTATGTCATCTCTCATTATACTAAGATGAGAGTAAGAAATGAAGCTATGGCTTGTTTTTGACAGAAGTTATGATCTGGTCAAACTTTGGCACCTTTTCAGTATTTTTTTTTTTTTTTTTTTTCCCCCTAATGATAGATTGTCCTTTTTCTGAATGCCGGGAACTTAATGCTTTGTTGCAGGCATCCAGTTAGCTGTAGGCCAACAGAGCAAATGTGGATTTTCTTCCTTTTAAAGGAAAGAATGTGGAGACAGTGTTGCTTTTTCTGATGCTTGACTAAGTATTAAAGAGACATTCTGGCTTGTTCCTCTGTTTTCTTTCTGCTCAGTGACAAGTTGATTTCAAAGTTCTGGTTTTAACACCTAAATTTATGTGTGTGCATAGATTTACTATACAGTATTTTCAGATAAACTTGGTATTTTGAAAGTAATATTGTTCTGAGTTCAGGAGCTGCAAACAGAATTTGTATGCATAAAACATTCTAAACCATATTTGCTTTAGAATAATGTTTTCCCTTGCAGATACCATGGACAAAATTGAAAACACATCCCATCTCTTTGGTGAGTTCTGAGATCAAATCTTAAATATACTCTGTGTAACAGAATTTATCTCAAGTATTTATATACTTCTCTTGACTTGACTCTAGAAATAGCTAAAACATTAATGGACCTTTACTAAGCGTCCTCTGGGTAGAAGCACATGAAGCAAATGCCTTAATGTTTTTGTTGGTAGGCTTGTTTTCTTAATCTATGGCTTTGGGTGTCATCACTGTAATGTTTGACCGTTAGCTAATTTCTGTCAAGGTCATCAGTTGTTATATCTTAATTTGGTTTCACCTCAGGCGTAGTTAGTTGTCCAGCTAACCCTTTTACAAGTTCCTGCCTGCACTTTGGAGCTATCTTTTCTAAGAGCTTTTCCATTCTACATCTGTATTTTATGCAATAATATCAGTTATAGCAGGTTTGATACACATAGCATTTACAGGGTTTTTGTAACAGCCCAGGATTCAGCTTGGAGATAAATAGAATGTAAAATATGTAAATAGGACTCAATAACAATTAGAAGTAATATTAGTTTTTGCACGTGTTTAATTTTGTTCTTTATTTATAAGTATACTAAGAAATATGGTAGCATCAGAAGTGACTTGATGATGGCTAAATGTTTTTAATTGTGTTTACTTAGGAATCAATGTTTCTTTAACTGTTGTGCTTCCCAGTCTTGCAGTGAATTCTTGAATGTGCTTGTAATTCCTTAGTTCTGAATTGGATTTGGGAAAGACATGTTGTTTTAAATAGTTGATACACATGCTAGTGACCTGGTTGTAATGTACTATATTTGTACCGCTTCTTCCTGACACCCAGAGCTTAAAGTGGTAATGCTGAGGTGGGATGATTCAACCTCTTGACTGTATGATGTAACTGCCAAATTAGGAAATCAGTTTAAGCTGTGCTGTGCTTGAGGATTACATACTTTGCCCTACAGTGGCAAGGCCTGGTTGTTTGCTTTGCTCCTATTGAACTTACATTAGCAATCCTTGAGACTAAGATAACTTTGAAGGTCACCTTTCTCACATAAATCTTTCCTTGAACAAGTGCATTGAGTTGATAACAAAAGTTGACTTTTCAGTGGTAGACGGTACAACAGTCTTTTTGACTTGTAAAGGAAGGTGAATTCAGTGGCCTAAATGTACAACTACAGCCCTGTATTACATCCTGAACTTCCACTGTTTTGGTGGGGATACTTTTGCGACTGAGAGTTCAATTAAATTGGAATAGCATCCTCTATTTGCATGGCTTAGGAGGTAACTAGAACCCCTTGTCTAGCCAAAGTACTTTCACTGAGCTGCGATACCCTTTCTGAAAATCTGTGTTAATGTAGTGGCAAATACAAAGTTATCTTTGCTTATAATAAATTTATGTTTCTATATGAAACAGTTTAATTTTGAGGAGCGTTTTGGGGACCCAAGGATGCTATGCAGCAGTTTTTCCTCTATTAAAGTGCAGTAGTTCCCAGCGAGAAAAGAATAGACAGCTGTCTACAGCCACGTGTTCTCCATTAACTCGTATTTATATTCTGCAAACTCCTTAAATCACTGCCCTGCTGTTCTTTGCAGGAGTCATGCAGTGAAAGAAATTGTTCCAAAGGTTTTAAATGAAGAAACATTAAAGGAGTGGTCAAACATCCAAAGATGTTAGGAAAGCAGGAGAAATCTTGGCTTCTCCCCACACCCTCTCCATCTTCAAACTAAGGAGTTGGGTTTTTTATTATTGTTTTTCCTCTGTTGTTGTTTTGCAAGGCAAGTTATTCATTGAGGAAGCTAAGAAAATAAATGTCCAAACTTCCTGTTACCAACTAATGCTTCTCTTTACGTATCAAAATACAGTGAAGTATAAGTAAATCCAGAGTAGAGAGTTTATGAATTTCTACATAGTAGTCAGGGCATTTCATGGATGAGAGTAGCACAGAAAAATGTTTGTGGAGCCAGCAGATTATGAAGACAGTCACAACTAAAACAATATGATAGCAAAGTCCAGTAGGTAGGGCAGGTTGAGTAATGAAAAATCTGAAATTGAGGACAAAGCTTTTTAGTGTGGTTTGTCTGACCTAAGAGAGGATAAATGGAGGAATTCAGACAGGGTAGTATCAAGTCAGAACCCAAGAGGGAAGTAGTATTAGCCTTTGTGTTTTGAATGAGCTTCCAATGGGACAAGATTTCAGAACTGTAAGACTTAAATCAAGAGCCTTCCCAGGTTGTGTGATAAATTTAGGTCACAAACATAGTAATGTAAGTTAGGAGATTCCTGGATTTATTCAGTTTCTGGGAATAAGGTTTTACATTTGCTTTGTTCCCATTCTGTTCCCTCTCCTGTTAGGATGCGTTGTTTATAATGTGTGTTACAGTTCTGCGATTTAAATACAGCCTTCAGTTAAAATGGGATTTAGGTGGCTCATTCCCTTAATTCCCAGCTTCTTTTGTAAGGGTCTCACCTTGAGGACAAAGAATACAGTAACAGCATACAATTTTACTATAATTTGATGTGTTGCAAGTTATATTAAAATATGTATTTTTTGCAATTACTTGTTTTACTAGATGTACTGAAGATTCATGTATAGATGCAGTGTATACACACTAATACGTGTATATATTATATATTCTTTTTTTTTTTAAGATGCAGCACTTCATCAGCACTTCACCTACTATCAAAAATTTTAGTGCACTAGTTTCAAATATTTTCCATTAGAATTTCCTAAACTTATTGAATCATTTAGAAAACTCATGAGTATGCATTAAGTCATGCCCTTTTCGAAATGGAATGTTTGAAAATGTTTGTGGTGGGTAAAAAATACTGAGGGATCAAGAATTCTGTAACCAGATATTCGACTGGGAAGGTCAAAAATAATATGAATAAATTTAAAGATAATTCAGTATGTTACAAAAGGTTGTGGTAATATTGACATGGTAAGAAATGTTTTAGGTGTATTTCAGCAAAAGTTGGGAAGTGATTTTTTTAAATTTTTGTTGTTGTTGTTCTTCATCTGTCATCTATTTACTTTATTACCTCTTAGGTCTCCAATTTTATGTTTTGTTTTGTTTTTCAAGTCCTTGGATAAAGTTGTAATGGAAATGAGCACATGTGAAGAGCCACGTGCCCCTAACGGACCCTCTCCTATAGCAACTGCATCCGGACAGAGGTCAGTGATGATAGTTACATGTAACTGATCCAAAAAAGTTTAAATTACTAGTTTTGAATTACTGTAAAACAGGTAGATCCTCTGCAAATTTCCAGAACTATATAGGGCTGCAGCTTGCCATTTCCATCTCTCCAAAGTTTTATATTATTACTTGAGTGGAGTTACATTTATACATATATAGTGTTGATGGAATTATCCAACCCAAGCCTGGAAAGAACATCTGAACTATGCGTGGAGCTTTCTAGACATGTTTCATATGGGTGCAACTACTGCATAAAAAAAATTACCTTGTTTAATTTGTATTAAGTTTTTTGAAAATTAAAGATATCTTCCCTCCAGCCTGTTTGGAAAATATATACGTTGGAGTGGGTTTTTACAGATTTTTTTATTTTGCTTTTGTTTGGCCTAAAAAACAGTATTAAGGGCTGTTAGTGTGGTGTTTTAAAGTTCTATTTCCTTTTCTGTATCAGTCAAATCATACTGAAAAATTCCATGCACACTATATGGCCCCAAAGTCAAGTAATTTGGTGGGACAGTATAGCATTACATCGGTGATTTCCAACCCACCCACCCCTCCTGCCCCCAGATAGTTTTGTTTTTATTAACACTTTTCAGTGGGCATAGGAACCCATAGACAGAGAAACAAATTGATGATACAATTTATTTTCTTATTTTAACTTCTGTGTAATATGTGGTAGCGGTCTGTGGGCTTCTGTGTCTCCTAGGGTACAGCTTGAAAATCATTGCCATAGAGACTCTGTGTAGGAAGAAAATTATAAAAAGGAAAAGGAATGACAAATCACATGAACTGTACTTTTAAAACAAGCAGGAAAAAAGGCAAAAAATGTTAGATGTTAATTTTCCATTCACTAACATAAAACATTCAGAACGCGTAAGATTTTTATTAAAAATTAATTGCAACTGCTTTATTTTTTTTAATACTGGAATGTATTTGATTTGATGTAGAAATGTAACCACCATTTAGGGTGCCTTTCTTTTATAGAATAAAACAAAGGAAATACTTGATGGTATTTTCATGTATGAAAGATACAGTTTTAATGAGCAGAGTAACTCATAGAGATAAATACTAACCAGACTGGAATTGTCAAATAATTCATTTGACATGAATTACTCCTTGTGTATATATAAAGAAGAGTAAGATTTCTATGTAATGCTGTAGACTGTTATTCTTATGTATGTATAATATATATATTTCATTTTTTATCCTTTTATATGTATGTGGAAAAATTGCATTAATTGTTATACTTCATGGAGATGGATATTAGTCCTAAATATGCTCTTCAATAACTATTTTGAGATTAGGATCACAGCGTGGAAATTACTGTAAACTAGATCAGATTTATGTAAAAAAAATTAATCACCAGAGAATACATTACATACTTATTTTATGGTTTGTTTCATGTTTTATTTCAGCTGTTTATTAATTTTATGCCCTTTCATTAGGTCTGTATTTAATATGTTGGCATTTCACTTTTTAGTGAATATGGCTTTGCTGAAAAAGTGGTAGAAGGCATTTCGGTTTCTGTGAACTCCATTGTAATAAGGATTGGCGCAAAAGCTTTTAATGCTTCATTTGAACTTTCCCAGCTGAGAATATATAGTGTAAATGCAAACTGGGAACATGCTGACCTTAGATTTACCAGAATACAAGAAGCTCAACGTGGAGAGGTAAATACTATATTGTGCTAACTTTTTTATATTATTTTTGTGGTAAATAAGGAGTAAGTTGAATTGTGACCTTACACAGTCTAGGAAACATGATGTTTCTGGGAATGGAGGCATTCTGTGCTCTGTAATTCCAGCTGTCCTCTAGGAAGAAGAGGGTGTAAAAATGGTGGATGTGCATCAGCTCAAATGTCATACCTCTAGCAGTGGCCAAAGTGGATGCTTGGGGAAGAGCAAAAATCAGGGCAAAAGTGTACAGTTCCCCTCTTATGTTCTTCAAGGTTGGGATCATTTTAAAATGCAAACTAGACCAGACTTGAAAAGTACTGAAAGAAAAAAGAATGGTTTCTTAAATTTGGAAGGATAAGGCATTGTGCTGGTTTTTATTATTGTTTTTATTATTTTTAAAACTTTAACTAGTTATTTATTTGCTTGTGAGTGTTTGCCTAATAAGGATTTTTTTTCTTTAAGCATTTAAAACATAATTTTAATAAAGTTCCTATACAAGAATTAAATATTTTTCTTGGAATAACTAAATCGTATGTATACTAAAAAGTGATAGCATTAAAGTGCATACTTTTTTATTGTCTGGAAGAACTTCACATGAATGTACTAGATTGGTATACACCATTCTTTTGCTGTTTCCCATGTAACCAAAGTAAAATGTATACTGAGTGCAAGGTTGATTCTAAATATTGCATGTTGTTTTGAGGAGGACTTATTTTTAGCATGCGTCTGGCCTTGGATAAATAGATGTTTCAAATTTTGTTCAGTTAGAGATTATTATTCCAGAACAAACAGAGTTTACCTGGTTAAGGGGTCTGGTAGTTGCTTTTTATGTAGGGAAAGAAACCCCTAGAGAACGTTACTTAAAAATAGCATGAAAAGGTAAGTTGAAAACTATTTTTCTGACAGTTTGTCTTTCTTGCAGCCTGTCTGTATGCTAATGCTCATGTGTAAATGAAGTCTAAAGAGGAAGAACTAAAGTTTGACTAGATGGAATTTTGTGTTGCCATATTTTTTCGTTCAGCACTTTTAGGAAGAATTTAATTTTGAATAGCTGCCCCACACACACACCAGAGCTTTCCTTGAGGAGTGTTTCTTCTAGTGCAATAAATTCCGGAAACACAAATTTCTAGAAACTCTAGTGAATTATTTGTTAGCAGTGAATTCCATGAAAAGGTAAAAAAAAAAAAAAAAAAAGGACACTGTACTATAAGGATAACTTGTGCTAAAATGCATTTTAAGGGAGTTAGCTTTTAGCTCTGCATTGTAGCTACACTCTTAATGCAATAAGGAACCTTGTTATAATTTTTTTAGAGGCTTCCATTCACTGTGCCTCTCCTGGATGAGGCGGGTAGGTACTCAGCTTTTCTGCAAATAGTATTTTTCAGGCTACTTTGCACTGTGCCTGCCTATCTTGCTCACTTCATTCTGCGTGCCTCCTTCCCAAACGCATTGGGTATATTTTACTTAAGTCTCCACTTACATGCACAGGACATAAGCTGTACAGTTTTCAAATAGACAAGAGGAAAATGACAGCTGAAAAATAAGACACATACCAAAGAAACTCTTCCCTCTTCGATTTTCCCCATGGCTGATCTTTTTTTCTTCAGAGTAATGCAGGAAGGTGTTTTAAGGAAACTGGAATTAACGTTTTTTCTTCTTAATGTCCTGTTCATTTGATGTTCTCTGTGATGTTGCTGCCTGGACAAATTTGATTTTCAGTATCCAGCGGTACTTGCTGCTCTTGTATTGTTATTCTAACATTCACTTGCTGTCTTGTAGAAATCCGTGTAATGGATCCAAAGTTCGTGGGGTCTGTATGATGTACAATGTGCTCAATGTTTAACTTGCTCTTCTAGTTGAAATGGAACACTCCAAAAACCTCTCCCGTCCTGTAGGTTTGCTTCCCTCCCCACTCTTTTCCTAGGATTCAGCATTTTGAAACGTTTTTCCTCTACTAAAAACAACATAGTATGCAGTAATTGTGACCTTTATTTTCTTTTGAATATTTCAAATGCTGCTTGTTACCTCTGCCTGCTTGGAACTAGCCTAACATTTCTGTGGCATTCTGGAGGTAGACAGAAGGATCAGGGCTTTACTTCTGGCATCTGTAAGTGGAATAACAAGTGACTTGTATTTGTTCTGTTCATACAGCTCTGCATGAAGGATATATGTGTGTATATATGTGTATGTATGTACAGATTATACACACACACACGCATATGCTTAGGCACAAGTAAACTGTCATATACATGAAGGTGTTTTTCTCTTTTTCTCTCTCTTTAAAGGTTTTGACTTTTAAAGAAATCAACTGGCAGATGATCAGAATAGAAGCAGATGCAATCCAGAGTTCTAAGCATGAAATCATGAGTGCTCCGGTTCGACTGATTACTAACCAGTCAAAAATTAGGGTCACGCTTAAAAGAAGGGTAAACTTGAAAAGTTTGAAATATTATATTAATTTATTAATTATTTTTTAGCTCATGCTCTTAATGCATATGTCCACATAGTAAAGGTTAAATTTAGGCCATACAAAATGTAGAATTACCTGAACTAAAACTTTAATAACATATAATCGGTAAGACTGTGGAGCTTACGAGAAAGATAGCAGGCAGAATTTGAAGATGAGGACCTTGCACAGGTCCTCCTAATGAAATTGCTTAATCTGCAGAGCTTTGTTTATGATGATGCATGTTGTTTTACGTCTTTAGATTCAGGCAATATTTACATTATATTTAGATAAATGCATCACTTTAATAACCAATGCATGTGAAACAAATAAAAAGCAAAGCATAAATATACTAGATCTTCGATTTTTTTTTTTTAGTTAATGAGAATAATACAATTTATAATAAAAATAATATTTTTATTTATATGAAAGAAATTGGCTTTTGGAGAAGCATGGTTTTGCATTCAAATGTCTTTTTTTTTTTTTTTTTTTCTTGTATTTGACTTGTTCAAATTTTTATTCTACAGTTAAAGGACTGTAATGTAGTGGCATCAAAACTGATTCTGATTCTGGATGATTTGCTGTGGGTTTTGACTGATTCCCAGTTGAAAGCCATGGTGCAATATGCCAAATCTCTTAGTGAAGCCATAGAGAAATCAACAGAACAGAGAAAAAGCTTGGCTTCTGAAACAGCACAGGTATGATAATAGATTGTCTCACTATATCATTTTCATGTGTTGATACAACACAGTGTGGTTAGTTCTGTTAATTTATTTGAGAGGATGTTCAGTTACTCATTTCATTTGGTTGTGTATCTTCAGTTACATTGGGAATGAATCACAGTACTATAAAACAGACTTTATTTTACAAGATTTTGTGTATTGATGTTAATTGCAGGAAAGAAAAAAGTTGTATTTCTTTGTCCATGTACAGAGTATTTAGACTTCTGTATTTATGTAACAGTCGATTAACTGTTTAGCAAGGTTGCTTGCCAAATATTTTCTTTTTATAAATTTAAAAAAAATATAAATTAAGACACACTAAGGTAACCTTAACGTGTGGATAAATGTGCTTACTATAATGATGTAAAGTGCTTGTCCGGTTTGTTTTCACGGTACTGAAAAATTGGCTCTTAGTGCTTCCCTGCGGTAATATATAGCGAAAAATAATTCTACTTTTAAGATGTTTCTGCTGGCACGGATATGATATTGATGCTGCATGTGAGATAGGTAAATCTTGGTGGTCTTTCAGCAGACAGAGTGGACTAGGCCAGCTGGGCTTTGTGAGTGCTGTTGGGAGGGACCTCTTGTCTGTGAAAAGGCAGCACAGGTACACTGATAAAAAACAGCCCTTTAAAAAGAAAACAATTTATTAATAAGGCTAAGTAATCTGTACAGAATCTCTTACAATAAATCTAGTGTACTGTAATGGAAAGTTCAGTTCTTGTGGTGGTCCTGATGGCTTATGATATGAATTGATGGCTTAGTTACAGCAACCTAATGGTTAGCTGGTTCTGAGCAGGGAGGTCTTGATTCTTCAAGTCCCTGCACTTGCATCTCACCAGTTCCCTGGTACTGGTGCTGGCTCACATTTGTCCCTAATTATGATGTAGTTTGGGCAACTGAACTAGCAGAAATGACCCCCCCAAACAGATATTTTTCTGCTGGTTTAGTTCCCTGAACAGCTTGCAACTAAAGTTAGAAAAAAAACAGTGCTACAAGTGACAGGGGTGTAAAAAAGTGTGGGGGGAGGAGAGAATGGGAGCTGCACTGGCCTTGCCTCTGTGACACCTAGACACTAGCTCAGCTCAGCTTTATGCTAAAGCAACACACTTAAATCTCGGTAACAATCCAAGGTGAATACATGTGGCTAGATTTTTCCTTATTTCAGTGCCCTGTTCTGAGTAAGTAAAAGGATACTTATGCTTGAAAGGAAGGATAAACTCTATAAATTGATATGACTTAATATTTTTTTCAGAGCTCTGCCCCTGCACCCAGCTCTCAGCAGGTGAAAGCACAGCAGACAACAGCAGCACCTGATCAAAACGATGCAATAGTAAAATTGTTTAATGATTTTGATGTTAAAGAAACTTCTCATCACTTAGTAATTTCCCATTTGGACTTACATATATGTGATGATATCCATTCTAAAGAAAAAGGTAACTTTTTTTAAAAAAAGTAACAAGCTTCTGAACCATGATCATGTTTAGAGAGGACATTCTGAGGAATACAGTAATGTTAGTCTTTCTTTATCTTAATGGAATATTCAGAATTGTCTTTAGTGACTGTAGATGCATTTAAAATTAGCTTGATGTCTTTATCAGGACAAAATTTCATTATTAAGTGTAATTATTTTAGGATAAATGCAATAAAAACTGCTAAGAATGCTAGTAGATTCAGTGCTTTTCCTGTCTTTTAGAAACTGATTCTGTCCAGTCTGATTGTTACTGCAGGCTTTTTCTTTTATATTGTAAGTGAACTGGGTTGTGAAGAGTGCAGTGACAACATTAGTGTGGCTTGAAAGGGTCACTATGCAATCTGCTTCTGTAGTACTCTTATAAAATACAGACTAATAAAGAAGCAGTCCTCTTTGTGTTACTAATTTAGAGAATTTGGTATACTGTGCAGCACACAGAAAGAATGGAACAAGTGTTCTGTGACCTTATAATTTTGTGTATAACACTTGTAATTTAGGTTTTGTTGGTTGGTTGGTTTTGTTTGTTTTTTTTTTAAATTAAAGGCTATTGCATATAGCCATATTTAGAAAAAAAAAGAAGACAAATGGCACTTCTTTCATGCCTTTTGAAAGTGATCACAAGAGAATGACATACCAGTGTATATCCAAGGAGCTGGCTAGTCACTGAAAAATTTAAAGACACATACAAGGTCTGCTGAAGAAAAGAGTATGAAAAACTTAGGTTTTAGTGATTGTATTCCCTTGATTATGCAAGACACTTGCAGAGCATTAGAGTCTAAGGTTCACTGGCTAGAGATGTATTTCCTTACATGCAGTGTATCTACTGCAGTTGGGATTTATCATTCTTAGTGAGATCTCATTATTGGTCCTTGATTTTTGGCCATGAAGTTTAAATATAGCAGTGGAAAAATCAGAACAGAGGACTCTAACAAGACCTTTTCACTGCAATAATATTTGTCAAATAAAATAAACCAAATTATATTTACAGTATTATTGAAAGTAAATGCTGACTTTGAAGGACTGATGATAATCATATATTTAATGTGAAAAGTTCTGTTTCAGAAAACCTGCAGTAATTTGTGTTCAAAGACTTACCTTTGCTTTTTAACAGCATTTAAAACAATAAGCTATTTGTTCATAGTGACAGAGTACAGAACATGGAGTTCTACAAGCTGATCTTTAAAAAACAGTGAAGACTGCCTGAATGGAGATATTGAGGGAAGATGATGAGGTTTTAAGGAGAGCCAGTAAAGGGGAGGAAGAAGTAGCTGTTAGGTGTTTAAAGGAATGCAGCAACATGAGAACTAATGTACTAAATACAGTATCTGCAGAGCTGACCATTGTTTTATTTTACAGACTCAAATAGACGTGTTACAGGAGGGGCCATGCAGCTTTCCTTCAGCTATTTAACGGTGGATTATTACCCATTTCACAAAGCAGGTATGAAAGTGAGCACTTTCTGAATTACCTGTGGATGTAACTATCTTGCTTGAATACTGAAAAAATTGTGTGTGTAAATCAATGGGGCTCGGGTAATAATGTTCAAAGCATTTGAAATACACACCTTTCTATTTCCTTCTATGTGCAAAAACAAACAATAAAAACAACAACCTGGGAACCAATTTTATTTCTGTCAGTGAGCCATTTTAAGCTAAACACTTTTCCTTTTCACTGTGCTGTTTGGCCAACAAAACAGCGTTTACACCTTTCTGACATGAAAAGAATTGTGTGTTGACAGAGGAATGCAGTATGATAGACGAGTTCTTTTACAGGCAACTTTTTCAGTATTATACTTGCAGGAGTCAATCTGCTAGTTGGGGTGGGTTTTTTCCATATACAAGTCTGTTATTTTATGTCTATTTCCAAGCAGTGTTTTGGTTTTTATTTTATATTGCTAAACAAGAATTGCAGTGTGCAGAGATTCAATTATATAGCTTTTTGTTAAGGAATTGTTATTAAATAGGTGTTAGCAATTTCCAAAGAGGCATTTCTTGCAAATAATTTCTAGTAAAAATGCTTTTCAGAAATCTAAAAATTGTAGAAGAGACAAAAGTTTGCTTTTAAACTTGAGGTCAAAGGAAATCCAGTAGAGTGGAGAGGCTTTTAGTTGGTGTGGGAGTTGTTTGTGGTTTGTTGTGCTTTTTAGTAATACAGACCAGTCATTTTGGAGTGATCATCCACAACTGTAAAGATACAAGTTAGTTGTAGCTTGCCTTATGTCCTTTACATTTGTGGTTGTAGATGGAATTCTGCAATGTAAATCTATTGCATTCGTAAGTAGTCAGTACAGTTTTTGCACCTTAAAAAATGTAATTTAGCATAGGTCCAATGAACATACACAGCCACAGAAAAGAATATGCTTAAGAAACCAGTATTCTTTCTTTGCTATGGATTGGCCTAATAGAGTTTGAAGTCTGCAGTGTTGGTTTCCTGGCCTATGAAGTGGGACCTTTCAGAGGTTTAGAACATGCCTTTCTTGTGACTCAGCTTTTTTTTTTTTTTTTTTCATTTACTGTCACTTCTCATTGCTACTATGACTAAGTGAGGGTCTGATGTATCTGTGGTTTCTGTGAGCTGTCCTCAGAGAAAATGGAGAGAACCGGGGAAATAAGTAGGTTGTTTCCTCTGGAAGGATTTTTAGCCAGATGGAACCATGCACTGTAGGCTCTTGGATGGACGTGTCAGAAGCCCACTGAGAATGCTTTTAGGTAATGGCTACATGGGACATAACTCCCACTACATGAAACCAGAGATGGAAAAGATATCTGCAGAGCAAAGGTGGTGTCTCTAAAGGTAGTGTTCTCCTGCAGTCTTAAATGTTGTTCTGTACAACTATGTTTAAGTAACAGAAATCTAAGTCTTGCTAATAAGCTATGACAAAAAAACCGCCAATGGTGGTGTTTGATCCAACATGGTGTAGGGGGGGGCAACGTGCCAAAATGTTTCTTCTTCCACTTTAGGGGGTAATAATTTTTTTCACTGTTTTAGAAGTGTGGCAGTTCAATAGGCAAATGATCATCACAGAGGGGAGAGTCCCTTTACTCAAAAGGAGACCATACTAATCTTGAGAGTTCAAGTTATATAAAGTTATCACCTGACATGGAGAGCATTCCTACCCTGAAGTCAAGGTTCTGCAGTATTGCATATGACATAATTTAATAATCCATTGATACGGACAACACCATCTTGATACTCTATAACAGTGGGCAAGGAGGAAACAGCTGTATACTTCTGTGACTGTTACCGAACTGTTTGCTTGTTTTGTACCTTGCTGGCATGTGGAATATTTAGAAATAGCTCTTTTGGTATACTCTTCCTGGAAATTGTGATTAATCCTTCAGGAAAAAGACCTTGACACCTGACTTTTCTGAAGATAGGGTTCTTGTTGGTTTGGATTTTTTTTTTTAATTTGTTTTTGTAGCAGACCCTATCCAGAAAGACTCTTAAAGTGAGTCTGAGGTGTAATTGCTGTAGGGTAAATTTCTAACCCATTGAAAATCACGTCTTGCAACACTAGTATTTCATAGTACTTAACAAAAATGAAGCAGGTTGTGTGTCTGTTGACTGTGATAACCCTAACATAAGCCAGACTTCCTGGATGCTGTAAACCTATCTGTAGAGCAATCCATTGCTTTACTAGTCCTCTCAGACCTGCTCTCACAGAAGCTGTTATCCAAATCCATGATTTGTGCAGCAGATGTGTTGCTAGATGATGATCAGAGAAAGCTGCTGCTTTGCCTTCATGCAGGACATTTTGCAGCACAAGAAATTCTTGATCAAGCTGATATAATGAAACAATATGAGAAATTGGAAGCTTTTTTTTTCTTTTTTCTCCTGGGCAACCAGCAATAAATTCAGATGGGAACAACATCAGTGCCAGCTCCACTAAAATACTATGGGGTTTTTGTTACAATCTGGCCTGCTCTTCACTTTTCACAGATAAATGTGGCAATGACATCTCCATACAGAATCATAGAATGGTTTGGGTTGGAAGGGACCTCAAAGATCATATAGTTCCAACCACCCTGCTATGGGCAGGGACACCTCCCTGTCCAACTTGGCCTTGAACACTTCCAGAGATGGAGCATCCATAACTGCCCTGGGCAACGTGTTCCAGTGTCTCACCACCCTCAGAGTGAAGAATTTCCTTCTAATTTCCCATCTAAATCTACCCTCTTCCAGTTTGAACCCATTACCCCTCATCCTGTCACTACAGGCCTTTGTGAAAAGTCCCTCC
>JAVSBS010018298.1:15235-63339 GCA_033124195.1 Coracias cyanogaster | reverse complement strand
ACGAGGTGTGCCAGGCACCGGAGCAGAGATTCTCTTGCAGCCCTTGTTGAAGACCATGGTGAGGAAGGCTGTCCCACTGCAGCCCATGGAGGTTAGCAGTGGAGCAGATATCCACCTGTAGCCCATGGAGGACCCCCCACTAGAGCAGGAGGCTGTGATGCTGTAGGGAAGCCTGAATTGGAGAAGGCTCCTGGCAGAACCTGTGGCCCTGTGGAGAGAGAGGCCCACACTTGAGCAGGTTTGCTGGCAGGATTTGTGACCCCATGGGGGGACTCATGCTAGAGCAGTCTGGTCCTGAAGGACTACACCTTGTGGAAGGGACCCATGCTGGAGCAGTTTGTGAAGTACTGTAACCTGTGGGAAGGACTCACATTGGAGAAATTTGTGGAGGACTGTCTTCCATGGAAGGGACCTGTGCTGTAGAAGGGGAAGAGTGTAAAGAGTCTTTTCTCTGAGGAGAGAGTAGTGTCAGAAACAAGGTGTGATGAATAGATCATAACCTCCATTCCCCAACCCTCTGTGCCACTGGAAGACGGTAGAGAAAATGAGTGGTGAAGTTGAGACCAGGAAGAAGAGAGGGTTGAGGAGAAAGCGTTTAAGATGTGGTTGTATTTCTCATTACCCTGCTCTGATTTGATTGATAATAAATTACACTAATTTCCCCAAGTCAAGTCTGTTTTACCTGTTGTGGTAACTGGTGAGTGATCTCCATGTTCTCATCTCAACCCATGAAGCTCTTACCATATTTTCTACCCCCTGTCCAGTTGAAGAGGGGAGTGATAGAACAGCTTTGGTGGGCACCTGGCATCCAGCCAAGATCAGCCCACCACACTTGTTCTAGTAAAACCATGTTAAGGATAAAGATGCAACATAGTAGAGTTTAAGATTTTCTTAAAGTGAGTGAAAGATTTACAAGTTTGGGGTTTTTTTCTTTTGTCTTTCTAAGTGTAAACTGATGTGTGTGTGTATGTGAGTGTTTAAAACCAACCTGTCAGCTGAAAGTCTTCAATTCTTTATTGTTGGTCCTGTTACCTGGAAATCAAAGTGAACTCAAGTGATATAGATTTATAATTTATATAGAAATTCTTATTTTTTTGAAAGCACTATATGGACTATAAATGTTTTTCTCTCATTTAGTTTTGAGTATTAATATTTTATAAAACTTAATTGTAATTTTTTATGAAAGACATGTTGACCTCTGGGTAACATTAGTTATTTTCAGTGCAAGCTGCACTGAAATGCAATGGGAATGAGAATGTAGTGTTGCGCAAAATAATTATGAGAGAAAGGATTTTGATTGTCCTGTGTTGTGCTGAAATTTGCAGTACCTAAGATTCTATTGAGAGCATTTTCCATCAGATAATTGAAGAAAACCTGTGAAATTTTAAAAAACCATTGCAACTGCTTTACTGAAAAACTGTTTTTTGAGATTGGCCAAAATAAATGTCATTTGGGATAATCTGAAATTCCAGTAATATCTGGTAGGAACGTTTTAATGAATGTTAGTCAAAGTCTCTTGTCAATCATTTGAATGATGCCTTATAACACATCTATAGAAAATATGTGTTCCTTTAGCTGATTTTTTTTTTTGTAGTAAGTGATAGTTGCTGGTCTCATCACATTGCTGAGTATACTTTTAGTCAGTTGTAGTCAGTACTGTGAAACTGAAAATTGATTCTACAGTATTGTGAGACCGTATCTACACAGAGGTGGAAGATAAATAGGTATGACACAGTCTTTTATTGACATGACATACCATGATCATGAGACACGATATAGAAAACACGGAACTTTGTTCATTAAGAATTCGAGTTGAGGTTTTTCTTTTAAGTTCTTTTTACTCACCTTTTGTTTTGGGACATCAAAGTTCAGTCTTCTCAGCTTTTCTCCTTGATTATGTATATGTATACCAAGGAGGAAGTCAGTCTGGAAGAATACGTAGGGATATTTGTTATATGGTTAAGGATCAAGTTGCTTTTGTTGTGGAAATTGCTATGTGAATGAAATGTAATGTCAATATATATGAGTGAAAGTAATATTGATATAATCCTTTGACCACAGTCAGAACCAGGACATGTGAAAAATATAGGATGATGCAATTAATGGAGGTCTATGTACCCAGCTGAGCATCTGTTTCCATTCCATCCTCTCCACCCAATTTGCAACTCTGTTATATCGTAGAAATTTTTTGGATGTTCTGTATTCAATATACGTAAGTTCAATTAAAAAGGGAAGCTCTTGCTCTGAAGTAAATAATCATGACAAAATAATGAAATCCAATATTCTCTATTTATGTCAAATGTGACACCCATCCACAAGAAGGGCAGAAAGGAGGATCCAGGGAATTACAGAAATGTCAGTCTGACTTTGGTGCCAGGGGAGGTTATGGAGTGGATCATCTTGAGTGACATCATGCAGTGCATAGAAGACAACCAGGTGATCAGGCCCGGTCAGCATGGGTTCATGAAAGGCAGGTCCTGCTTGATGAACCTGATCTCCTTCTATGACAAGATGACTATGCCTAGTGGATGAGGGAAAGGCTGTGGATGTTGTCTACTTAGACTTCCATAAAGCTTTTGACACAGATTCCCACAGCATTCTCATGAAAAAAACTGGCTGCTCATGGGTGGGTGTATGCTGCACTGGGTAAAACACTAGATGGACGACCAGGCCCAAAAAGTGGTGACAAATGGAGTTAAATCCAGTTTGCAGCCAGTCACAAGTGGTGTTCCCCAGAAATCAAAATTGGGGCCACTTCTATTAACTATCTTTATCAATGATCTTGATGAGGAGATAGAGTGCACCCTCAGTAAGTTTTCAGATTACACCAAGTTGGATGAAAGTGTTGATATGCTAGAGGGTAGGGAGGCTCTACAGAGGGATCTGGATAGGCCGGACTGATGGGCCAAGGTCAATTGTATGAGGTTCAACAAGGTCAAGTGCTGAGTCCAGCACTTGGGTCACAACAACCCCATGAAACGCTACAGGCTTAGGGAAGTGTGTCTGGAAAGCTTCCTGGCAGAATGAAACCTGGGGGTACTGACTGACAGCCAGCTGAACTTGAGCCAGGAGTGTGCCCAGGTAGCCAAGAAGGCCAACAGCATCCTGGCCTGTCTCAGGAACAGTGTGACCAACAGGACTAGAGAAGTGATCATTCCTCTGTACTTGGCACTGGTACTGCACCACACCTCGAGTATTGTGTTCAGTTTGGGGCACTTCAGTACAAGAAAGACATTGAAGTGTTGGGGCAGGTCCAAAGAAGGGCAACAAAGCTGGTGAAGGACCTGGAGAACAAGTCTTATGAGGAGTGGCTGAGGGAACTGGGGCTGTTTCATCTGAAAAAGAGGAGGCTGAGGGGAGACTTTATTGCTCTCTACAACTACTTGAAAGGAGGTTGTAGAGAAGTGGGTACTGGTCTTTTCTCTCAAGTTACAAGTGATAGGACAAGAGGAAGTTGCCTCAAGTTTCATCAGGGGAGGTTTAGGTTGGACATGAGGAAAATTTTTTCACTGAAGGGATTGTCAGGCACTGGAACAGGCTGCCCAGGAAAGTGATTAAATCACTATTCCTGGATGTGTTTAAAGCCCTGTAGATGTGGTGCTTAGGGACATGGTTTAGCAGTGGACTTGGCAAATTAGCGTGGATGATCTTAAAGGTCTTTTCCAACCTAAATGATTCTGTGATTAACCAGTTTATCTTGCTTTTTAAAATGGCAACTTTCCTTCAGCAGAAGAAATGAGAATTTATTTCAAAGTTTTCTTTCTTATAGATTTTATTTCTTCAATTTTCACTTTTATAATATATTCTTTCCCATCTATCTAGTTTTACCATGATATACAGTTCTAAAAACTGCTTACTGCCAATTTCATTCTGAAGCTTTGAAGAAAATTGTTTCTTGAAAGCTCCACAGATCAGCCCTGTGTTTAGATGCTCAGAACATGACATATCTGGGTCACTAGAGGAATGATGACAACTAAAAGGATGATACTCTAATTCTGACATTTTGCACCCATTGTAAAGACTCTAAGTTAGTGGATATCTATGTTCAAATAAAAGAAAATTAATATAGTTTGCACAAATTCCACAATGATGTACTTACAATCTTGTTACACTAGGCTACACCCTTGTAAATTATCTCACAATTTATTATTTTTTAAAATTATAATTCCATTTATAGGATTCTCTAGCTGAATAAGAAGTTGATTCTCAGTCCATTTTGACAAAATCATGTAGTAACATATTAGTAATGCATATCAGAAAACAGTATTTTATTGCAGTAGACAAACATGTTAGGGAGCTGTGTGAAAATGTATGCTGGTTAGACTGATTGCTTACTTAAATACTTCTCAGGTTTGTTTAAAGGAATTACCATTTTGGATTTTCTGAACCAACATACCATTGGTACGTTGTTGTTGAGGCAAATGAACAAAGGTTGAGATGCCACTTACAAAATTAAAAAATTGGTTTCTGAAAGTTACTGAAAAACAAGGTTGTCTTATTTTGATGATCCCAGTATCTCTGAGTTTTCCCTTTAGTATAAGAATATATTAAGTATTATTACCAGTGTTCCAAATATAGATTTGTGATGATAGATATTGAATTGCAAGGCATTATCGATATAGAAACAGATCAAGTTTTTTTGCCACTATTAAAGAAAATACTGATAAATATAGATTTATTGGCACAAAAAGCTCATCAGTTTTATTGAAGTGATATCTTAAATAATGGGAATTTTCATGAAGTAGATGAGTATTTCTGACATTTCACAAAAAGAACATGTCTCTTACAAGAAGGTTAAAAAGATACTTCTTACTGGAAAGGATGTTGCAAAAATTCATGACAGGACTCATCCTTTCATCCAAGAAGAAAATTGCCCAAAAGACAGTCACCTAGCACCTCTCTCATCAAGAAAGGGAGAAACTGGGTGAGTACAACAGTTTGTTCACTTAGTCAATACCTTGAGATTACCAAGAGCTTTCAGACTTGCTTAGTCAGATTAGTTTACACATGAACAGACCACAGCATCATCTAGCTAGACATTAAACAAACACTGACAATTTTATGTTAAACTCCTCCAGTTGCCTGGTCTTATCCTATGACTAATATTATTGCATAACATTCTTGAAATGTTGAAACTAAACATCAAAAAAGTAACAAAAGGAAAAGTTTTCACACAGGAGCAGTGAAGAAAGGACAACATGAGTGGAAGACACAACACTATATTACAAGCTGATTCTTTCAGTTGTTGCAGAACGTGAGCGTACTCCGGGCAGATCACTAGCTTTTGCAAATAACAAAAAACATGTCATGAAGTTTAAATAATTTTGTAAGACAATGCTTGAATTATAACCTTCTTTGAAAAATTTGTCATCAAGAGAGAATTTTGTCTGAGTTTAGAAGAAAATTCTGTCACAGGTACATAATTAAGATACTTTCAGGGCATTTTTTCTAGTGCAGACATGCACACTTGAAATTATTGGAACTGAGTAAAATCTCTCCTCTATGGTCTGCAGGAAATGTCTTTATAATTGTTTATGGGGGAAAAATATCTATAATTTTGAATTAGTCTTAATAAACATTAACTTAATAATAGAACAATTTATGAGTTAATGCTTAACATCTCTCTCTCTAAATACATATTTATACCTTTCAATGGTCTATGAATTTCCACAAAATTTTAGTTCAGTTTACAAAAAACGAAGTAATTTTGTGAGACATTTTCTTTCAATTTTTCCTGTCACTTGATACAGAGTACAAGGACCATAACTTAAATTACTGATTTATATATATGTGTCTGTGCGTATGCAAGTTACTTAAAGTCAGTTGTGTATTATCTGAATCTTTATTGTTCAATTGACAGCTGGTTTGTAGAAACATGGAAAATATCAAACCTTCACTGATGCTAATTAACACTGATATACACTTAAAAAGTTAAGCCACTGATGTTCAAATACAACTCAAAACATAGGAATTGGTATTGCTATTGCTTTAGATCAGAAATGCAGTTAGTCCATTAATATGTCTGACAATTACTAGTGTCTTAATAGTTGTAGTAAGAATCTTTCAACCGGCAGACCTGGGACAGCTCTTTCATCATCCGTTTCTTTTTCTAATATGCTTTGATAAGAAAATACTGTGAAATAAAGATTTTTAATATTATTCCATAATAATAATTTAATATTATTTATTTTCCATTCAATTTTCCAAATTCTACCATTTCTTTTTCATTATAAATCTCTTAGTCTGACTACATCCTTAACCTCAATGACTTTTTGTGACATTGAGTTCTACAGTCTAATTACATGCTGCTTTAAACGTTTCCCTTTTATCAGTTTAGAATTTTCTGACTTGTAATCTTAATGTATCACAATGGCTATATATGTATGAAAGAGGTGAAGGGTTGTATTTTGACATCCACTACTGAACTGCTGTCCTGGTTTGGACAGGACAGGGTAAATTTGGTGCAGCCAGGCTATTCTATACCATGCTGACATCCTGCCCTGGGGCCAGTTCTGGTTCTGCAGGCAGCGCGCAGGCAGCTCGTGGTGTGTGCCTGATCCACTGGTGTCTGTTTGCTCGTACAGTATTGTCGATTTTTGTACATTGCAGTTCTTACTGTTGTTATTGCTGTTGTTACCACGATTTTTTCTTATGTGTCACTGTATTAAACTCTCCTTATCTCAACTCAAAAAGGCATTTTAAAACTCTTTTGTTTGGGGTATGGGGGGGGGAGGGGCATCCTCAGCTACCACATGGCTTGGCTGCTGGGGCTAAATCACTGAAACTTTATGAAACCACTACAACTGCAAGTGGAAACTACACATTTGTTTTCTGAATTACTTTTTTTCTTGGGAAAACCTGCCTCTTTTTACTCTTTTCTCAAATACTGAGTAGATTCAAGACCTTTGCCATTTATGTATTGTTTAATAACAAAGATTTAACAAGAACGCTATCTTCACTGATTTGTTTCTTTCTCTTTCATCCTTCTACATACATAAAAAGTATTCTTATTGTTATATTATTCTATAATTTGATAGTCTTGTATTTATGAAATTCTAATTCTCAGTCCACATTTATTAATGTTTATAATTTCTTCCTATGGCAAAATTGTTCATTTTCTTATGTAGTTTTCCCCTCTCTTCCACTAAGGTAATTACAGAAAATAACCGTATCACTTCCTACCTTTCATTTTATTAAGGGAAATAAAAAAACTTTTCTTTAGTCAGTTCATTTAAGAAAACCTCACTACATTTTGATCAACTTTTTTTAAAATGTTACGAGTTAAACTCAGTCTCTTCACAGTTTGAGCCCAGACTCTGTGCAGGATTCTGGGTAGGACCTCCTCAGTACCACGAACAGCACTGCGGTCTTCACCAACAAGCTCAACAGACTTACAAGGAGAATTTTAAACTAGGGTTACCAGGGGGAGGGGATTTTTGAGTAACAGAGAAGAGCCAGGATCTGCTCATGCATTAAGAACAAACATATTTCACATGTTCAAAAAGTGATGTTTTTATCTATGGTTTCCTATTACAAATTAAGTGAAGTCATTATTTTGTTATTCACAAAGCACTGTGATAATCAAAGGCTAATCATAGTGGAATTACAAACTCTAATTGTAATTAGTGAGGAATAAAAAAGTGTAGTTCATTATGGTGCACCTTTAAAGAAAGAACTCATCGCTGTGCAAAGTAACTAATTTAGTTTGAGATTTAATTACGTTCAAAACTAAAACCAGGGATTTTCACATTCATATAACTTCATATATTTTGTGAAAATATGGTTTATTTATAATTTAATATTCTCAGTTTCCGTATTTTTCTGAGTAGGAAGAAGTATATTGCACCGATTGGACTTTATATTTGTGTTACATATGTAATAAATAAATATGTGTAAATATAAAATGTATACTTTAAGAAAGGTAGAAGTATTTTTAAAAATAATATAATCTTTACTTGTTTAGGGAAGTCAGAAATTGTTTTTATTTCCTAGAGCATCCAACCTTTTCAGTAACAATATACCACCTGCTCTGAATCTCTCTCTATGTCTTGTTACACCTATTAAGGCATGTATCCTGAAAAGCTGAGTTTAGTAAATTTATTTCCACATTTCAGCGAGGCTGTGAATAAATGTACTTTGCTGTTAAGTATATTCACTTTTAAGTAGGAGTCTGTATGTGTGGGTCAAGGCTAAGGAATATTAGCTGGATAATGCTGGGGTGCATTAAGACCAATGTGACCAGCAGGTTGAGGGAAGTTCTTTTCCCCCTACACTCTGTCCTAATGAGGCCATATCTGGTGTACTGTGGCCATTTCTGGGCTCATCAGTACAAGAGTGACAGGGAACTACTCGAGAGAGTCCAGTGGAGGACTACAAGGATGATTAAGGGACTGGAACACTTCTCTTACAAGGAAAGGCTGAGAGGCCTGGGTCTGTTTAGCCTGGAGAAGAGAGGGCTGAGAGGGGACCTTACGAATGCTTATAAATATCTAAAGGGTGAGTGTCAAGAGGATGGGGCCAGACTCTTTCCAGTGGTGTCCAGTGCCAGGACAAGGGGCAGTGGGCACAAACTGGAACCCAGGAGTTTCCATTTGAACATAAGGAAAAGTTTTTTACTGTGAGTGTGACAGAGCACTGGAACAGGCTGCCCAGGGAGGTTGTGGAGTCTTCTTCTCTTGCAGATTTTCAAAATCTGCCTGGATGTGTTCCTGTGAAACCTGTTGTATGTTAACTTGTTTTGGAAGGGGGTTGGACTAGATGACGCCTAGAAGTCCCTTCCAACCCCTACCATTTTATGATTCTATGTGATTCTGTGATAATAATCTATTTATCCTTGATGTTCCATGAAAACATTCTTTCTCTTCACACACCAAAATATCTCAAAATATTAATTTCACAGGTATCTAGACTCTTTTGATGCTAATATTATAGCTATATTTTATTGAATTATTTTGTTGAGTTCTTGCTTATTGGCTATTTTAGAATGTCTTGATTCCATAAATGAAACCGGGAAAAAAAAAAAAATGATCATAACTGATAGGTCATTGAGCAACACTGTAATCAAATTAACATTTTCTCTATGCTTATTTTCTGTTTTTAATTAGTAAATTAAAATTCTTCCATTTATATGTATTTTAAACTCTTACTTGTACAACAGCAACAACCATTATAATAAGCCTATTCTGTTCCTCCAGAACCCCACAATTCTCTTGCAAGGAAACAATGACTGGTGAGATGAGCAACGCATCAGATAAAATGTCAAGTAAAAATGTACTTTGAGTACTCTTCTATTCACTGTATGTGTGGTATTATATGTGTGGTATTACTTTCTCTTTCATCTTAGCTTTCTCCTTTATTTTAGGAGGTCACTGTACAAGCTTTAATGATGTCCTGAGTATCATGTATAGCATTAACAGTTTTTACTTCTGATAACCTTGAAAAGCTTAAGTTAAATTATTTTTAATTCCATTTTTTAAATAGGGCTATGTCAAATATTTGAGATAAGAATAATCTCAATATGTCTTGCTTTTGATTTGCACATACCTGCAGAAATTATGCAGAAATCTTTCTTATACTGTGGATTTATAAGAAACAACAATTGAATTATTTATTAATTAGATTACTTGAAAAAGAGGCAATTATGTCATTACTTTTTCTTTATGATGCATAACAAATTCAGAAACATTTTAATATTATTTTTGAGGAAAAATTGTCCTTTTCTTTTTTTCTTATTCTCCCACTCCACTTATTATTTTTAAAAGGCTCACAGTATCAGGAATAACAGTTTGCATGTTCTCCACTATTTGCTATTGATATTGAAGATTTAGTCTCTAATGGAAAACTTTATTTTACATAATTCTTCCATAATAGAGATCAATTCTTTCTGAAATATTTATACTTATTTATTTATCCATTGTTTATGGGTTGACCACCTACAGGGCTTGATGGCATGCATGAGTTCAGAAGAAGATATCATCTGGTGACCACCCACTTTGAGGAGCAGAGATTTGGGCACATACTACTGAATCTAAAACTGGTGATTTGCAGAAGTATTAGAACTCGGACTATCCACTGAATGACTTAGACTTCTGGTATCTTTGTCCCTTTTAACATTTAATTAATGTATGTTATTATGATAGAAACAGTGATGTATCTTGGCCCATTCCTAAACCATTAAACCTGATGTTTAATTCAGTGTAAATCTGTAAAGATGAATTTCAAACCTTAGGTGACTCTGAACCACAGAAAGTTCAAGAAAAAGAAAATGTTCCATGGAAAGTATAACCATACAGTTATTTAGTTTTGATATTTCTTAAACATCTGTGCTGACCACATCAGGAAAAGGACACTAAGTTAAGTGAAGATCCGAACTCATCCATGTTTGATAAAAAATAATATTTGGAGAATTAAAAAGAAAAAAAAAGGCTAGACTCCAAAAATAATCCAGAGGATTGCAGAAGAACATTCTTGAAGCTCCACATAAGGCACTTTCTATTTCCAAGAAAGAGATGATTTGAGAAACAAGCTTTTCCCTTAACATTTCTAATAGTTCCCAATCAGTACTTTTCTTCTTAAATCTGTAACTAAAAGGACTTGGAGATGTTGCCTGCATCACTCCTTACATATAACAAAAAGTTGCAGAATAACATGAATCGAAGTCTGTATTAGAGCTTAGCTGAACTCAGTCCTCTGTCATTCCAGTTTCCTGTTTGGCCAAATGACCATCTTTGTCCTCTTTAAAATGTTTTTTAAGACTGGCCAAAGTAAATGTCATTTGGGATAATCTGAAATTCCAGTAATATGCCATCTGGCCAGCCCCTAGACCATGCAAGAAGCATTTGCTAGAGGTAGCAAGTGAATAGAAATATTCTGGAAGTGCATGGTGAAGAAGAAGATAGTTCACCTTGTTTATCAGCAGTGTTTTATTAGAATGATGATCCATTAAAATTGGTACATGTTGAATCATATTTCTACAGATCTACATCACCCTTTTCTCACGTATCATTTGTTATTGGCTTTTATGGTATATTTAGAAGCTGGCATTTAGATTGCAGTGATGATTTTTGAGTAACATGATAAATACTAAGAATTCTGTTGTTTTCCTGCATTTACTCTGTGCTGAACTAAATGTAGTACATCTTACCATAGGCAAATGTTACATAGCACAAAATTAAATGATAAATCCTAAAAAAGATTAATCAGAAGAAGATTAAAATAGCTTCTCATTTTTCCTAAATAATAAATGGACTTGAGGCTGTGTTGTTGGTTTGTTTTTTTTTTTTTCTCTCAGTGGCAAAAGAAAGGAACTGGAAAATATAATTGAAAGAGGGGAAACTATTTTTCACTTCATGTCTTTATAGCCTCCTGGAGAACATCAGATGCAGTAGATAAATTATACCCTTTTGTATCCAGTGTATTTGGGAATGATCTTCGGTTCTGTAAGAGAAGCACTAAAATGTGTTTATTATTAGCTAGTTTAGGCCATTGGACTGGCCACAGAATTAGGAGCTAGAGACTCTTTAACTGTGTGATCTTCTACAAAATCCTTACTAACCCTCTGCTGACATCAACAGAATTTAGTCTTTGGTGCTTACTGCCTCATCTATAAGAGAAGGATAATACTTATCCACCTAATAGGGATGGTATAGGATTAATTATTTAATAGTTACACAGTGATGTAAAAGACAAAACATTCTATTCCCCTCACAAGAACTGAAATATGACAGTCAGTCTGTATCTAGTTGAAGGTGAAAAGAGACAGTGTCTGTTCTGTCAGCAGTAACATGCAAGAAAAAGTGCAACATTTTGTGTTTGTTGAAGCAAAAAGTAGGTTTCCACAGCAGTAGCTTAGCTTCACTTCTAAGCAGATTTTATACCCTATGTGCAGTTTGACTAAACTGGTCATGGGAAAAGGACTGAAGATTGTAAAATAGAAGCTAATGAGTGCAGTGCATGTCATAAACAGGAAAAATAATTTGATATACTTGGGAGACTCACAGATTTGTCATTGTTCTCAGAGAGACATTTCTGTGGCAGGCATACGAGGATATGTTAGTTGGTGGAACTATTCTCTAATTTTAATCCTCTTGATCTGAATATTGAAAAAAAGCCCTAAAATGCAGCTTGTCTTTCAATAATTTTTATACTGAAATATTTCTGTAGTGAAACCTTTCTAGAACTGAACAGATGCTATAATATACAAAATTTAAGTCCAGAAACACAATATTTTTCTTCTGGTAAATGAGGAACTGGCACTTTATATCCATGCTGACCATAATGAAAGAAATTCTCAAGTCCTATCCTGAAAATGACTATAATCTTTTGAATCTACATAATTTGAACACTAGAACTATTTTGAAGAAAATGATACATTGTTTAAAGCAACTTTTCTAAGTAACTGCTTTTAATTCGGCCATGTTACCAAAGTCAAAATGGCATTACTACTTTATATGATGCAAAGTATGTTAGCATGTACTAATTTTTAACATCAACAAAAATAAAATTCTCAAATTCTAAATTGGTTGGTCCATTGAATTATAATAATTCATTTTGTACTAAAGAAATCTGTGAAGTAGCAAAAGGAAGTAATGAGGTAAACTCTGCAAAAGGGAGAGACATTCACTGTATAGTTTTGCATATACTCTGATAATTGAATAATATATAGCTAAGAATACACATGAGAAAATGGGATGTTTAACAAGATGCTTTTAACAGCCAATAAGCACACTGGCCAAGCCTCCATTCCACTTTTCTCTGTAGCAGTAGAAAAAAAGGTCCTGCTCTGCAATTCATGTGATGATTATAAAGGTGCCTTGTATCCTTATATTTCAAGAACTGTTTTTATTTTTAATTTTAAATTGTACAACATAATTTTGATAAATAAAATATGTAGGGTTTATTTTAATATATAGAATTTCTAGCCATTTTAAAATAGATACTTTAAAATTATTTTTCTTTTTTCTTTCTCATTTTCCCTTTAATGCTATTTGGATGTTTCTGTGTTTTCAAAGAGAAAATCTGGAATTTGAAAAAAAGCAAATAAATTAACATTAGGATTGGTGTTGGAAATTTGGTTAAAAAAAGGGATACCACACAGCAATAGGCAACTGATGTGCTTTTTAGTTAAATCTTCCCTGTAGGAAGATTATTAGATCAATACATCTAACATCTAAAATAGAAAAGAAAACAACTGATTAAAATTATTATTTTTTAAAATAGTTTCTCTATTCTGTGTACAAACTTCTAAATCAAATTTATTTCATTCATCATCATGTACGGTCTTCTGAAAGAATGACAGTCATACTTCAGGAATAGTTGGAATCCCAGGGATGAGACATTAAAAAACATAAGGTGATTTTGTTGGTTCACTGATTAGTTGAACCAGTTCAGAACTGAACAAAGCCACAACCAAACAGAAAAGAGTACATGTGTCTCCCTAGTTTCATTCTGGCTTCCTTTACTGGATTATACTACTCATTTTTGTGGTCCATTGAGTTATTATTTGCATTTCACTGCATCTGGGAACAGATATTTACAATTCCTCTTAAACCAGGCAGGTATTTGCCACTTCTTGAAAAGCAGATAAAGAAGAAACTGGAAATTCCTGGGACATATAATTGCTAAAGACACGGCACTGGACAACTGAAAAAATCTGATTAGAAGAGTAAAAATGAAGGGGCTAGCATACAAGCAATATAACAAAGAAGCTTTCTAACACAGAAAGGAATGAGTTTTGTCATATTCTGAATAAGGAAATAGAAAAGACTTGAACTAAGAATGAATGCCTACAGCTGACAAGCAACGTATATTACATCAATATATGTATGTGACATAGTTTGTCCATTGACTGTTAGCTAGGTAACTCTCCCTCTCTTCAGTGGATCATCATCTCTGGAGGTATTCGAAAAATGGGTAGATGTGGCGTTACAATAAATGGTCTAGGGGTTAAGGAGACGTTCGATGAAGGTTGGACTAGATGATCCTAGAGGTCTTTTCCAATGTAAAATAATTCTATGATCTGAAGGGGGCCTACAAGTAGGCTGGGGAGGACCTTTTACAAAGGACTGTGGTGATAGGACAAAGGGTAATGGCTTCACACTGGAAGAGGATAGCTTTAGATTGGAAATAAAGAGGAAATTCTTCACTCTGATGGTGATGAGGCACTGGAACAGATTGCGCAGGGGGAGTTGTGGATGCTCCATACCTGGTGGTTTTCAAGGCCAGGTTGAATGGGGCCTTAAGCAACCTGGTCTAGTGGGAGGTGTCCTTGCAATGGCAGGGGGGTTGGAGGTAGATGGTCTTTGAGATCCCTTTCAACTCAAACCATTCTGATTCTATGGTTTTATGATTCTATGATCTGCAACCAGAAAATGCCTTCTGTATTTGTAGGTTTTTTTGCTTTACAATGGTAATGAGAAGCATTTATTCCTATTTTCTAACATTGAAAAGTTAAAAGTAAGATCAACAAGGAATTACAATTCTGACCCCAAATCTTCTAATATATGTGGGTAAATTTACATATCTGAGTAGCTGCATTGACTTTATTATGACTATTCACATGAGTAATGCAAAATATAAATGCCTGCAGATCAACCCTAAGGCATCATTCTCTACATTATGCATTTTACTTCACTGAGAGACTAAAGGCATAGTGTAAGTCAATAGTCCCATAGTTGTATGCAAACAGAAAAACATTATTACTCACATGTTTTTTACTCTCCTTGCAAAGCAATGTGAATACATTTGCAAAGTAATAATTGGCAGAAGTGAGTTTCATGCAGTCTTTTGTGGTTTTACCTACATATCCAGTTCCAAACTCATTATCATCTTAACCTGTGTATTCATAAATGACACATAAGTCTCAACAGATTTTCACTAGACTGTCTAAACTGTTAAAAAGTACAAAAAGTTGCAGTAGCACTAATCCTAGTCACATTGTACCCATAATCTGCTGCTGCACAGTTTTATGAGGCAATAATGTAGTTCCAGTCTTGGAATAAAGTGTTCATCCTTCAGCCTCACAGTTTGAGAACAGGATTATAACCTCATAAAAAAGCACAATAGTACTATTACCACTTAATTAGAAAATCAGACATCCTAGTGTACCTGTTTATTACAGTTTTATTAGACTTCCTCTGTAACTACTAGCCTTCCAGGATGAAAAAAAAGCATTTTCAAAACTTGATTTAATTTGTTTCATACCAGGGAGAAGTATGTTAAAATAGAAGACTATAAACACACAGAAATCTACATAGATAACACAGCTGGGGCATCTACTGAAAGCAGTATGAGTATAGCTTTATGCAATTATGCCATCCATAATTATTTCTCCTGCATTGCATAGTGCCATGTGCTATTTAAGCCATGTGACCCCAACCAACATTAATGGAAATCAGATGGCTAAAACCATTTGAATGGAGACTTTGAGAAAAATGTATAAAATAAAGGACATGATGATAATCCCATTACAAGTCTATTCACTTTTTCTACCTTTCTCTTAAAGATGATTGCCATGATAATTCACAGTCCTGTCCCTTTTCTAGGGAGTTATTCCTGACCAAAACAATGCTTTAGCCAGAACCTAATAAAATTACATTTAGTTTGCATTCACACTGCACAGGTATAAATGGCTACTTAAAATGTCATGCAGTGTAGAATCAGGATAATAGCTTTTAAAAGGCATTAAAAGACAGCAAAAGACACCATCAACGTAAGCAATATTATGGAGGCTAAACTTAATGTGATAGGGATAAATTGTTTATCCTGACTTTCATTCATACACCAGTAAAACAAAATTTAAAAAAAATAAATTAAAAATGGTAAGAGATGCAAGGAAAAGGACATTAAAAAGAAATCTCTGATATTTAACAGCATAAACTTTGGGAAATGTCTTTTATAAGAATCATAGAATCATATAATGCATTGGATTAGAAGAGACCTTCCACGGTCATGTAGTCCAAACCCCCATGCAGTCAGCAGGGACATTTCTAACTAGGACAGGTTGCTCAGAGCCCCATCAAGCCTGGCCTTGAATGTCTCCAGGGATGGGGACTTCATCAGCTCTCTGGACAACCTGTTCCAGTGTTTCACCACCCTCATAGTAAAGAACTTATTTCCCGTGTTTAATCTAAATCCACCCTTCTCTAGTTTAAAAATATTGCCCCTCATTGTATTGCTACATGCCCTTGTAAACAGTCCCTCCCCAGCTTTCTTGCAGGCCCCCTTCAGGTACTGGAAGGCCACTATAAGGTCTCCTCAGAGCCGCCTTTTCTCCAGGCTGGCCTTCTGAGCTGCAAGTGTGCATTGTTGGCTCATGTCCAGCTATTCATCCACCAGTATCCCCAAGTCCTTTTCTACAGGGCTGGTCTCTTTCATATCATCCCCCAGCCTGTATTGATACTAAAGATTCTCCCAACCCAGGTGCAAGACAATTGCATAACCTGCACTTGGCCTTGTTGAATTTCATGAGCTTCACATGGGCCCACTTCTAAAACTTATCTAGGTTTCTCTGGATGCCATCTTATCCTTTTGACATATCAACTGCATCACTCAGCTTGGTGTCATCTGTAAACTTGCTGAGGGTGCACTAAATCCTCTCTGTCTATATCATTAATGAACATATTAAATAACACTGGTCCCAATAGAGACCCCTGAGGGACACCACTTGTCACCTTTTTCCATCTGGACATCAAGCCATTGACCACTACCCTCTGGATGTGACCATCCAGCCAATTTATTATCCATTGAGCAGTCCACCCATTGAATCCATATCTCTCCAATTTAGAGAGAAGGATATTGTGGTGGACCATGTCAAAGGCCTTGCAGAAGTCCAGATAGATGACACCTGTAGCACTTCCCTTGTCCATTGATGCAGTCACTCTATTGTAGAAGGCCACTAGGTTGGTCAGGCAGGATTTACCCCTAGTAAAGCCATCCTGGCTGTCTCGAATCACCCCCCTGTCCTCCATGTGCCTTATCAAAGCTTCTAAGAGGATCTGTTCCATGATCTTGCCAGGCATAGAGGTGAGGCTGACAGGCTGGTAGTTCCCAGGGTCCAATTTTCTACTCTTTTTAAAAATGAGTGTACTGTTTCCCTTCTTCCAGTCACCAGGGACTTCTCCTGAATGCCATGACTTCTCAAGTGTCATGGAGAGTGGCCTGGCAACTACATCAGCCAATTGCCTCAGGATTCTGAGATGCATTTCATCAGGTCCATTAAACTTGTGTATGTTCAGGTTCCTCGGGTGGTCACAAACCTTGTCTTTACTTATAGTTGGAGGGACTTTGTCCTCCTGGTCCCCATCTTGTGGTACTTCAACTCAAGAGGTGTGAAAAGTTGCCAGTGAAGACTGAGGCAAAAAAGTTCTTGAGAACCTCAGTCTTCTCATCTGTTGTTACTAGTTTGCCATTGTTGCTCATTAGGGGAGGTATACTTTCTTCAACCTTCCTTTTCTGATTGACACACCTGTAGAACCCTTTCTTGATTTTCTTTGCATCCTTTGCAAAGTTTAGCTCCAGCTGTGCCCTGGCCTTCCTGACCTCAACCCTACACAACTGGACAATGTCCCCATACTCTCCCCAGGATACCTGTCCCTGCTAAAACTACCTGTGCAGTTCCTTCTTGCCTTTTAGCTCGACCACGAAGTCTTGACTCAGCCATGCTCGTCTCTTCCCTTCCTTGCTTGATTTCTTACACTGGGGGATCGAGAGCTCTTGTTCTGTTTAAGGAAAGTGTCCTTAAAGATCTACCAGCTCTGTTCTGCTCCCTTGCCCCTGTGGACTACTTCCCAGGGAGTCCTACCAACTAACTCCTTGAAGAGCTAGATGTTTGCTTTCCTAAAATTCAGGGTCCTGACTATGTTCCTTGCCTGACTCATATCCCATAGAACTGTGAACTCTACCAGTGTGTGATCACTGCAGCCCAGGCTTCCTCCAATCTTGGCATCTGTGATGACCTCACTTGCATTTGTGGCCATCAGATCCAGTATCACATTCCCTTGGGTAGGGCTATTTCCTGCCTTAGGAAGTTATCATTGAGGCACTCTAAGTGTCTCCTGGATAGTCTACAGCTCGCTGTGTTACTTTTTCCACGGATGTTGGGGTGGCTGAAATTCCCCAACAGGACAAGAGCCTGTGAGTGTGAGGTCTCCTGTAGCTGGAGTAATAAGACTTTGTCCATAGGCTTTCCTTGATCGGGTAGCCTGTAGTAGACACCAACTACAAGGTTCCCCTTGTTGCCTCTCTAATTCCTACCCATAAGCTTTCCATTTGCTCTTGGCTATTCTTCAGGGACATCTCTTCACACTCTATCGAGTTCTTAACATAGAAGGCAACATCTCCACCCCTCCTTCTTCTCCTGTCCCTTCTGACTGCTTGTAGCCACAGAATTCTCTGTAAGCTTGATGTACAGATTTGAAAGTCCATGTACAATCAAACAATTCCCTTTTTTAGTAGTTCTAGACATGCCAGTAATAACCAAGATGAAAACACAGCTATGCTTGGACTGACCACAGTTGTTTAAAGGCATGTACAAATTTGCTAAATGTTCTACTGAAAATTTTGTCTGCAGTTTTTCTTTGTTTCCAGATTTGTTATTAATTATTGGTGCTTCTTTTTCACTATTCACCTGAATTTATCTGATTGTTATAATAGTTAGTCTCAAAGGAAGAATTCTTTAAGAGGCTTAGACTGAAACAAGGAAACAGCCTTTTTTTTTTTTTTTTTTCATTTATTCTTATGACCTTGCTTGTAGGTGAAATAACCACTGTTTAGAGAATCTGGATAAAACCTCAAAAACGTAGGCTTAAGTAAGATTTGAAGATGTGGCTAAGTAATGTCCACCTTTTTTGCATATTCTTTATGCAAGGCTGAATTTCACAGTCTTCTTCCACTGTATTTCCTTATGTTAATAAAAAAAAAAGAACTTTTTTTTTTAAAAAAAATATTTTTATTTAAAACTGCTAGATCAATACTTTGGATGTGCTTCAAGGCTGCACAGTATCATAAGATTATTAAACAAATTCTATTCATTGAGTAATTTGTGAAATTTTTTGCACTCCAGAGCAAGCCAGTCAGTTCAGATTAAGGTTTTGTGTGCACAAACCAACACTAGATTCTTGAAGAAGCTGAACTTCTTCATCCATCCAATGATGGATAATATTGTTTTGTAAAGTATTTGTACCATGTATCATACTCACTAGTTTTCAATTCTGATTCAAATATTTTCTTGATACTGCAGTCTGGATAACAAAGTATTCAGTCTTTTTTAAGGGTTATCTTCAAAAATCCCTGTGGGTAATTCAGAATAAGAACTTTATTCTTTTCACTTTTAAACTGATTGCATTTGATTAAAAAGTTATGAAAAACATATAAAAGCCCATTGTACACTTCTTAAAAAGCAACCACTAGTAACTTCTTAAAAACTGGTGTCGCGATCCGCCCCCTAGATGTCCAGGGTCTGTCCACCAGGGGATGCGGTCCACCCACTGGGGTCCCAGACCACTCCCCCAAATGGAATCTGAGGCGTGGCACCTCCCTCCAACGTCCCAATTGATTAGAGGAACCAGGGAACACCCCCTTAAGAAAATATATTTATTTATCCAAGGCAGCTATTCTATGAAGCACCCTTATATACATGCATATATCCGGACCCTGGACATCTAGGGGGCGGATCGCGACAAGCTGCTTCATAGCTGGTCCATCCTCTAGTCTGTACTCCAGATATGGGACTTGGATTTCCCTTTGAAGTTAATGAGATTACTGTTAGGTCACTTTTCTAGCCTTTTGAGGTCCCTCTGAATGGGACAAGCACAACCACCTGGTGTATCAACCGTTCCTCTTAGTTCTGTACCTTCTGCAAAGCTGTTGAGTGTGCACTCTGTCCCATCATCCAGGTTATTAATGAAGACTGGCCCCAGTATTGGCCCTGGGGGTATACCACAGATTATTATCTCTAGTCTCTTATCAGACTTCACGCTGCTGATCCCAGCTGTTGAAGACTAACAGTGTAGCATTTCCAGTCCACCTCACTGTGTACTTCCCTAGTCACTACTTCATTTTGTCACTGTGCATGTTACAGACAGTGTTGAAAGGTTTACTGCAGTTGAGGTAAACATCCCTCTCCCCTCATCCATCAAGCTAGTCATCTCATAGTAGAAGGCTGTAAAGTTCATCAGGCATGATTTGACCATCATAAATCCATGCATGTGTACTCCCAATCACCTTCCTGTCCTTAATGTATTTTGAAATGGTTTCCAGGGCTCTGCTGCCCTTTGTAACCTTCCTCCATTACCTGCTACGAGGTGAGGCTAACCAGCCTGTTATTCTTTTCATCCTCCTTCTTGAAGATAGGAATGGCATTTGCTTTCTTCCAGTCCTTGGGAACTTTTCCTGATCACTTTTCAGTGATAACCTTTCAAAGATAATTCAGAGTGGCCTCCTTGTGACAATGGCCAGCTCTCTCAGCAATTGAGAACTGTTACATGTCCAATCTGTTTAAGTGTTTCCTTAAGTTAATGTTCCTCTGCTAAGGGGAAGGTTTCATTGCTCCAGACTTTCCCAAAGGTCTCAAGGACATTGGAATTCTGAAGGCAAGTGTTACCATTGAAGACTGAGGCAAAGAAGGCATTGAGTACCTCAGTCTTCTCAATGTCATTTGTCACCAGGTCTCCTGTCCCACTCAATAGTAAGCCCAAGCTTTCACCAGCAAAAGGAAGAATAGGGATACACCTGTACAAGCATTTCTTCTTGTCCTTAATGTCCTAACGTCTTGCTGTGTTCTCCCTCCAGTAGATACCGGAGTGGCTAAAGTTCCTAATGAGGACCAGGGTCTATGAACATGATACTTCTTCCAGTTGCCTGAAGAGGGCCTCATCATCTTCCTAATCAGGTGGTCTGTTGTAGACATCTACCACAACATCATCCATGTTGATTTACCCTCTCATGCTGACCTGTAAGTGTTCAGCTGGCCGATTGTTCATCCTGAGGCAGAGCTCCATGTGTTCCCACAGATGACACTGAAGGGGCAACTCACCCTCCTTGCCGCCTTGACTTGAGCTTCCCAAGGAGCCCATGTCCATCCTTCGCAGCATTTCAGTTGTGTGTGACATCTCACTATATCTCTATAATGCCAGTGAGATCACAGCCCTGTAACTGCATGCAGATCTCTAATTCCTCCTGCTCCCACATGTTCCTCATGCTGCATATGTTAGTGTGTGAGTACTTCAGAGAGGCACCTGCCCATACAGACTTCCCAAAAGGGGTATGAGAACTTTCCCTATAATGCTGCTGTCCTGTAGGTGCTTCAGCGTTTATGTGCATATGCTTGGGGTGACCCCACTTCAGGCCTGTTTTGGAGAATCCCAGCTTCATAGACTTCAACTTAATGTATCTTTGCCCTCTTGCTCTCTTCCTGTTTTCTTCCCTGTTCCTTCCTCCTTTTCCTTAGGTAGGAAATATGAATAACCATCAAAAGGCTGTGAGGCAGGAAGGTGGGGATAAGCCCCTCCCTTAAAGTTTCCTCCATGCTGAAATCTTTGCATTTAGACTTGAAATCACAATTTTTTCCCAAAGCATTTTCTTCTTTTAATAGCAGCCGTATCTACTCATCCCCAGTGTAAGTGTCCAAAACCTCATCAAGTCCCAAATAAAGCAAATTTTCACATGCTGGTACTTAAAGTGATGTACCACTTGACAGAAATCATATATATTGCACCTTTATGGTTGAACAGGTGAGCAGACTGTCTCTATAGGGACTGTTTGAAGAGATCTCAGTTTCTTTCAGAGGTTTCCTTGCTTGACCAACAAAAAGATGTTGGGAATAAAATAATTTCTGCTGGGCTTGATTTTTAAGGCTGTGTGTGCTGCACCACTGGTTGAACTTACCTTCTTGTTTGTGTGCTATAAAGGTGCTAGAGAGCCAAGACAAAAAGAATACATTTCTGGAAAGGGACCAGGAACTTCTTACGACACATTTCTGGCAGAAAAGATATGCTTGGAAAAAGCGAGCATGAGAACATTGTTCTGTTACTTGCTCTCACTTCAGTTTTTCAATGAAACTTTTTTTTTTTTTTGCATGTTCTCAAATACGATACTGGGTCATTGAATGTCTCTGAACTGGAAGTATTCAATGATGTTTTGAGTGGTGTTAAATGGCAGGTGGCAATATTATATTGTTTTGAGTGATTTTGTGAAGCAGCGAGACTTGTTTTTATATAATACATAAATTATGTTTTAATGTCTGTTTTAACTTCTGTTGTTCTATAATTACAGCATGCAATGAGATTATATTTTGAAGAAGCATTGTGAAACCAAGGCCAGGTTGGGTGGAGCCTTGAGCAACCTGGTCTAGTGGATGGGCTTGAAACTAGATGATATTTAAGGTTCCTTCCAACCCAAACCATCCTGGCGTTCTATGAAATACTGGAAACTTGTTATCCAGTTAGAAGCAGACTTTAATATGAATTAATATTTCTCCCATTCCTCTTATTTGCAGGAGACAGCTGTAATCACTGGATGCATTATAGTGATGCCACTAAAGCCAGAAGTGGATGGGCCAATGAATTATTAAACGAATTCAAAAGCAATGTCGAATTGCTGAAGCAGGCTGTGAAGGACCAGGTCATAGATTCTCCCCCAGAATCACCACCTGCTGTATCTCCTCAGAACCTACAAACGGGTACTTTGTTCATATCACTAATCCTCTTATTCCATGAGATGTTAGAACTATTCTAAAAAAGACTGTTCTTTTCAATGATTCCGTTCTTTCCTACAGGCAAGGAACAGATACCGAAAGGAACATCTAGGGCTTCCTCTGTATCTTCCCAACAACCAAAGGGCAAACTGATGTCTAGTCCTATTGTGGTTAGACTTGCAGATTTCAATATATATCAGGTACATTTCTTCAAGTTAGTAAAACTGGGGTTACTTCACCGTCCACTGTTACATAACTATGGTTTTAAGGGATGATTCTGAAACCCATTAAAGTTAATAGAACTCTTTCCATTTATTACTGGATTAGACCTTTATGGGCCTGCTTCTCCTTTATTAAAATTGGTGAATATTTACTTACTGACTTTGATACCCTATCACAATTATGTTTTGCATCCAAGTTTTACTGTTCACCAAATCCTGATATTTGGAATTTCATATTTTCATTCTGCTATATTAGATATTCAATATTGTAATATGTGGATTTGTATTTCATGCTTTTCATATTATTGTTTTCAAAGTACATGGACTTTTTTCTCTACTTGTTAAATTAAGAGTTTTAAGGTTTTTTTCTCAAGCTTCTTCCAGTGGGTTTTTTTTTTTTTTTTAATTATTCTTTATCCCCACTCCCCTCACCCATTCGAGTGAGTAGTTTTAGTTGCTGGTTGTGGTCCAGACTCACTCTTTGGTACAGATAGGAGGCAACTGGAATAGAGAAGGCAGCTTCCTAGTGATATAGGACAATCTCTAAATTTTAGGTCCTAATAAAAATGCTTAGTGAGTGCCCTTAGTTATTTTGACTACTACTTGCCCTGTTCCAGTTTTCAATGTCTTTTTGCCATACTGCTTCTGGTAGAGTGGGAGGTTGCAGCTTGCTGCCAGGAGCCTTCATCTGGGTTTGAAGTGATCTTTATAATATCATTTTGTACTGTCAGTGTTTTCATTTGCCTTTTACCCTTCAGATGCTTGTCTCCTTCTCCCTATGCAAGTAAATTTTCAATTTTTAAAAAATTGTCATTATTTCTATACAATTTACAAAAAGCTTTTTTTTTTTTCCTAAACAGAGTTACTTGAATTTTTGTGTGTTTTAATACAGAGATGTTTGCAGCTTGAAAACAGTTACACAGAGTGAAGCAGGCTTATAAAGGTTTTATATTATTTCCAGTGGAACTAATACAAGTAGACATCATAATATATTCAATATTAGTATGTTGGCTAATTTCAAACTAACAGTCAGACCTACTAAGTGTTGGATGAAAGAGCTTTGTTTTGACAACATACGTTTTAAACTAGGGTATGTACCAAGAAATTTAAGGTCAAATATATATCAATATATATCTCTTTCTTGTTTCATTGTTTACATTGGAAGGAAAGAGAAACGGAGGATTACTGTTTTACAGTGTCTTGATTCCCTGTGAAGTAGACCTTTGGGCATAGCCGGGCCTACATATCTCTGCCAGGTGCATGCTGAACACCTTACTTAGCAGTATACGGTCAAGAGTTGGCCCAGGTGCTGGAATCTGTCCTTATGACAGTAAAAGGACTTCCTAACACTTGTGTAATAAATTAACTTATCTATCCCCTTATCATCTAGATATGGGATCCTTTTGGATAGACAGTATGCAAATATACCAAGTCTTGGCATAGTTACTTATGCAAGAGCTGTAGTGTTTGCAGTAAAGATATCAGGTCTTTCTTGGCTTCTACTGAATGCCTTTGAAAGTGACCTGCTGCTTCCTGCCCCACATGAAGGAAGAGGATCTACTACTGTTAATACTGTATAGTTTTCTTGTGAAACTGTTCTGTGCAGATTGTTTCTACTACAAGGCAACTGAGTGTTTCTCATTGTCAGCACTTTGTGTAGTTGGGGATCTACATCTGAGAGCAGTGGAATGTTACCCTACTAGGGCTAGTGCCTTGTAACTACAAATGCTTAATGATTCATAAAAATGTAATGTATTAATGAAATGTATCTTTTATCTTTTACAGGTTTCAACAGCAGACCAGTGTCGTTCTTCCCCTAAAGCTCTGATCTCTTGCAATAAAAAGTCACTTTACCTTCCACCAGAAATGCCAGCTATCCATATTGAATTCACTGAATATTACTACCCAGATGGAAAGGACTTTCCTAGTAAGCCTTTTTTTTTTTTTTTTGTACTGAACCTTTAATTCTGTGTGTTATTTTTACATCTGTGAAGCTTAATACTGATTCCACGTTGACAATTGGAAACAGGTGATGGCTTTCTGAAATGGAAAGAACACACCACTGTGCCATTTCCACGGTGCTTGCTCCTGGCAAACTTCTATAAATTTTGGTTTTTATAAATGTGTTTTTTACATCTGGAAACACTCAGCATTTTACTGATACATAAATTATTCATTTTTCAACATAGTTATGTTGTTTCTGAAGTTCCACTGTCTGGCTACATAAAAGAATTCAAACTGTTGAAGTAGTACCTAAGATGCAACAAAGATCTGCTGGAGTTATTTTTATTAATGTGTTATGGGGCTGGCCCTGTTTTATATACAGAAATGTCAATGCATTTCTTGGGGATGGGACTTGTGAACAGCAAATCTCCTTGGTCCTGCCCTTCCTCTGTAATCAGGACATTCTCCCCCTCTCCTCAGACTTCATTCTATTTTAATATTAGCTTTTACATTCAAAAATTCAGTTGCGTGAAGCAAGAGAAAGAAGCATCACTGTAGGTATCCCCTAATAATGTATTCTTCCTTGGGACCAAAGGAGTGGGTTTCCATTCTTTCTCTGATGTAAAATACTGTTGCAAATGTAAGGCTGCACTCACTTAAAACCAAAAACAACCAACTCCTAAATATTTTACTTACACTCATTATTTTGTTTTGTTTTCTGTTTTAGTTCCATGTCCAAATTTGTATGGCCAGCTGAATGCTTTACAGTTCACCTTGGATGAGAGAAGTATTCTGTGGCTAAATCAGTTCGTGTTGGATTTGAAACAGAGTCTTATTCAGTTCATGGCCATGTACAAGTTAAATGACAACTCAAAATCAGATGAACATGTTGATGTTAGAGTTGATGGACTGATGTTAAAGGTACGCTGGCATTGAGGGGGGTTTTGTGGTTCCTTGGAAGAAAGTACTGTTTCTCTTATTCTGAAAAGCTATTGGCAAAGCAGCTTAAGGAAAAAAAATGTACAAATAAATGAAAAAACAATCCACACATTATGCAATGCTGCTCTGGAAGACTATGCAGAATATGAGGGTTTGAAGACAGACATCTGTCTTCCATACTACTTCATTTATTGGTTTTATATTGAAGACCTGAGTGGGAGTATTAACAAATTATTTCACTGTGTTCAGTGAAGCTGACATAGCAGAAGAAAAACAACTGAGTGCTGAAGTAACAATATCTAGCACAAAATTCATATTTGTACTCTATATTAATGCAAGGGACCTCCCTTGTTCCTCTGGCTGTAGTATATCAAAACTCTTTCATCTTGCTAGTGAAAGCCTGGAGTAAAGAAAGCAGTTCATCTGAAGGTTTATTTCCTCCTCCGAAAGCCATTCTCACTGTCTTCTGTTGTTGTTGGCTGTAGTTCAGGTACACAAGTTCTCTATATGTTTATTCCAGAGGAAAGGTGCTTGTTAATGCAGCTGAACATCAGATTTTTTCTTCCCTTATCTTCTCCTATATTATGGAGTAGAAAAATTCCACAGCTCCCCACCACCTAACCTGCATTGGGCATTGGTTTCCAGCATTCAGAGAGGAGCACGACAATGAGTCTTTTCAATGGTGCTAACAGGAGAGGTTTCAGGGATTCTAAAAAGTCAGTGTATGGAGAAATGGTTATCTTCCTAAGGCTCTGTGTCCATATTTAATGGAACTTTAAAAGGACTTGGTTTGTACTGAATGGAAACAATTATTGAGAACTAACAATAGGCAACTGCAAACACAGACTGATGTAGTATTGAATTACTCTACGTGAATAGCCTACTGAACTAAGAAAAGGTAAAAGTATTCTTAAATCCCTCCAACCTTGATTCATATTAATTATTTCATCCCTATATTAAGTGTTTTATTTTCATTCTAGCAAATTATGAATATTTTTATTGGTGTGCTTGATGTTTACATATCTTACAGTTTATTATTATATAGTACATACTTGGTTATTTTGTTCGGAGTCCTTTTATTTACATGAAGAAGCTTAGTCATTGCCATCTTTTAAGTGTCTTAAGGATCACTTTTTTTGCTCTGATCTTTCTAGGTTCAGCATGGAGATGTGACAGAAGGTACTGTCACTCATACTAGCAAAACTAGTGTGGCCAAGGTCCATGTTAACAACATCAGACACAGAACTGGTCATCAAATATGTATTTCCTTTAAAACTTACACTGAAGATATGCAAGTTAAATTAAATCCAGTATAGTGAACTATTTTGGGGTGTTTTAGGAGTTGGAGTATGTTTTTATTTTATGATGAAGAAAATTACTATTATTATCATATAATGGTCACAAAATACCTATTCTGTATTCAACAAGGTTAAGAGTATTAGCTGTGTTAGCACATTTGTTTCCTCGTACCTTAACGTAGAAATAAAATAGTCTAGTACTCAGTGTAGTGAAAAGCCCTATTTGACAAATAAAATTTAAAAAGAGAATTATAATTTGGAGTTAAAAGTTGTAAATACTTGGAACACTTGAAGAAACTTTCTGCCAAGCTGTTTCTGAGTTGAAGAAATGAGACACGTCAGCCTAATATAGTTGACCTAAATCTAAATCCTTCATCTAAGAAGAGCCTGAGACCCTTATGTTTTTGTGCAGATATTGAGTTTTAGATGCCACAGCATCCTTAAAAATGGGAGGAAACAAAAATTATAATCTATGAGCCTCACTTATCCCTCTTCTGTGTTAGTATACTTGAGTTCTCATAAAATTATATTCCTTGATTTTAGCTGTCATGGCTATTATTTTGGTTTTTTAATTGTATACCTTCTTAATCTACATATTTCTAACCAGACAAAACATATTTCTCTTGCAGTTCATCATCCCAGCTGAAAACAAACCTGAAATTCATAAAGATCAACCTCGTGCACTTTCTATTCAAAGTTCAGAGATGATTGCTACAAATACAAGATACTCGCCAAACTGCAGACACTCTGACCTAGAAGCTTTGTTTCAGAACTTCAAAGACTGTGAATTTTTCAGTAGAACTTTCACCACTTTTCCTAAGTCCCAGAAGAATTTTAATCTTTTGCATCCAATCTTCCAGAGACATGCTCATGAACAAGATACTAAAATGCATGATGTTTATAAAGGTTATATCATCCCAAAATTGAATAAATATGCATTAAAGACATCTGCAGCTACTGATGTTTGGGCTGTGCATTTTTCCCAGTTTTGGATAGATTATGAAGGAACAAGAAGTGGGAAAGGCCGACCAATAAGCTTTGTGGACTCATTCCCACTTTCACTTTGGATTTGCCAGCCAGTAAGATTCGCAAAGTCACAAAAAGGGCTTTTATCACATGATCAGGCAGCTCTGAACATTCCAAAAAGTGAATCTTGTGATTTTGCTAATAGATTGCAACGTAAAAAACTTCTAAAGGAATATTACAGCAGTGAGACAGAGCCCTTGACCAATGGCATTCAAATATCAGACACTTCAGGAGTGCTTTCCGAAAACTCTTCCTCTAATGCGGATGTGCATGTTCTTGTCCATGTTCAAAAACATGTAAGCATGCAGATCAATCATTACCAGTATCTTTTTTTGCTCTTTCTCCATGAATCTCTTGTATTGCTCCTGGAAAACCTGAGGAATGATGTAGAAGCGGTGACTGGAAAACCTGCAAAGCAAACGGATGTCTGCATTGGGATCCTACTGAAAAGTGCAGAACTAGCCTTACTACTCCATCCAGTGACTCAGGGAAACCCTTGTAAGTCTCCAGTTGTGGAAGAAGGAAGTCCCATGGCATCAGAACTCTCCCCTTTGGGAAATGGGGAAGCTATTACTTCAGAGAGTAAATTAGTTGGCAATAAGATCGTGGAAACCAGCATTACTAATTTTGATTATGTAAATGACAGCAAACCTCTGAATGCCGAAGTTAAAGGAATGTTAGTAGATCCTTTTCTGTTTAAATCGGACAGTAATACGGATTTTCAGAAAGGAATGTCATTTTCAGATGATGCATCAGATAAAGGCTTGGGAGATACGAGTGAAGGAGGAAGCAGTGGACTTTTTAGTAGAAGTGATTCAGAGGAGGTCTGTGGACCTCTAAGTGAGAAAAGTAGCTTGCATCCTAGGGATTCAGCATCCATTTTAAATAAGAGAGAAGATTCTACTGAACTTTTCGTTGATAAAGAGGATGACAAAAACGTATTCTTAAATAAGTTAAATGAACAGGAAGGCACAACTGAAGGCTGTCTTAACCAAGTTGGTGACTTGGAAACAGAAACTGCCTTAGAACCTGAAGAGCTTGAAAACAACAAAGAAAAACTGACTTCAGTTAGAATGTTTGCATCCCAGTCTTCATTAAGGTATAGAAGATTTGAAACTAAATCAGTTTTCCTACTATTTGAAAATGCTTACCAATCTGGTTGGCCACATACTTCTAGTAATGCTCAACAGAAGTGAACATCTAGTAGATGAAAAATTTAGGAGTATATAAAGATATAAGATAGACAGTGTCCAGCATTCAATGAAAGCTAAAACGAACTGTTGCTTAACTGATTTAAACTATTTACTTTCAATTTAAATATTAATAAATATGTATTGAGGAAAACATTAACACAAATATCTGTAGGAGTGCTTGTTTCTATGCTTATCTCTTTTTCTTGCCAAAGCATTACTGAATAATCAGATTTTTATTCTTCTATATCTCGCCTGGTTTAGAGGAATTTTTTAAGGTAACTTCTATGTAATTCCTTTAATTTGAAATAATAATTTCCTAATGTCTTTATATTTAAAAAGTGCAAAGCCTAAGGAACGCTGCCCGTCCAACCTCCCTGCATTCTCTGTTTCTTACAAGAACATGAAGAGAAGTCCATCACAAGTCTCTCTGGATACCATCTCTATTGATAGCATGATGCTAGAGGATCATTTGATAGAGAGTGATGGAAGTGACAGCCAAAGCTTTCTGGAGAAAGGTGAGTAGATTTAACAAAATATTTTTAAGCAATACATGAAAATGTTGTTTGTAATTAAAATAATACGCAAAAGGAGTGCAGCAAATGCTGGATACTTAACAGCACTATTTCTGTTAGCTTCTCCGGTCAGTAACATCAAGTATATTCACAGCACATCATATCAAGGGAAAGCAATAAGGTGTGCTACTTATCTAGTGCTACTTAATTAAATGCTAGTTAATTTTCCTCTCTTGAGGAGAGTGAAAGCATTGCAGTGCTGTTGCAACTCTGAATTAAGCAGTACTGTTCCCTGCTTTGCTTAAAAGCGATTGCCTTGCCTCTAAGTGTTTGCAGGTTTGTACTTTGAATCAGTGTTATGTTCAAAGTGGTAAAGAAGCTTTGATTTTAGAAATAGATGAAAAAGAAATGGATTTTCACTAATATTTAGCATGCTAATTACCAGGCAAATAGATTTGGTAGTCTCCTTACAGCTTGTTCCTTATGGAGCAGTTCCTTGCTATTGACTAACAGCAGGTACTTGTCCAGTTTTTGCTCATCTGTGCGTGAATGTTTGCTCCTGATCTGGGAGGAATTCAGGCATATGGTAATTATGTCTATATAGTCTTTAGTATTGTGGACTTCAGAAATTCTGATGATCTAGTAGCTCTCTGGCAAAAATGATTTAAAAATTTTCTAATGTTGGGAAATAAGGTGAAATTACTTTATTAGTAACTCTTTCCTGATAAATTGTGTTTGGAATAAAGAATGACAGTATTTTTTTCTGTAGGATTTCTTTTCAGTCTAGAGCAATACTGAGAAGAATGGCTCACTTGCAAACCTGTGATATATTTGGATTGTAGGAGTATTCCTGCATGTGCTTCTGTGGGAGTATGCCATAAAATACTTTTTGCATTTTAAATAACCTTTGTATGTCTTTTTAGCTTGTTAAACAATATTTAACTGCAGATTAAGTCTGCATGTTTTCTAGTTGTTGAGGAAACTATCACGAGCACTCTAATGAAAATACATGTGGCTTATTTCTCCAAACATAAAACCACAAACACTTGCTCTAAAGGCACTGTGCAGTGTTTTAGATACATGGCTTTGAATCTTTAGCCTTTTTTTTCTGTGGGATCAGTTTTACATTAGATTTGAAAGACTAAAAAAGGCCCTTCACAATTTTTTAAACAATGCATGTAGAGGGCCATGTTGGTGTTGTCACTATATCCTGCCTTACTTGCATAGCATCTAGAACTTTGAACTCTCTGTAAGAGGAATGGATTTAGCTGATCAATCATAAATATTTGTTTAGTAAGCCATTCAACTAATCTTTAAAAAATGAGTTAATTGATGCATACAGTAAGAGACACTGACTTTATTGTTAATGAAGGAGTGATTCAGGTTATGCTAACTTTGCATTTTTTCTGATATATATATGGAAGGTATTACAGCCACAAACTATCAAAGCCCATCAGAAAATGCCCATGAAGGAGGCACAGTGATTGAAAATTGCGATGGGTCATCTCCAGATGCTATGAGCGCTGCTTCAGAGAATGCCCATGAGACTAGTGAAGAAATGGTAATATTATTGAATTCCATTAGAATACATGCTTCAGACATTAAACCTTAAAATAGAGCTAAAATGAATGCTTTTAGAGGTGATTTTTCAAGTAGTTTTGGGCGCTTTTGTTAGTGCATTATGTAAGCCTGTAGATCTAGTGCACCTGAGTTAAATACGAATGAAGATTATAATCCAAGTTACACTGAGCATTCTCTGTCCTTGTTATCTCCTCTATATCAGCTATTGTTGATAAATGACAGTAGCCAATTAATTTGCCAGAAAATATTTCTGCTTTAGTACATAGTAATATTTTGTAATATCATGTTCTTTCATGCTCTGTTTAATATGATATTTTAGATGAGCTTTTTAACATCATTGAGTATAGATAAAAAAAAGCCCTGTAACTCTGACATCTCTTATATGGAGATGTTTCCTTAGCACTGGTAGCATTTTGTAGTATTTGCAAATAGGAGCACAACAACTGCCTACTGGGTGGTCAGATCAGAGATGTCTCTTGTCCATGATTACGTCAGGACAATGCCCAGTATATAGAAAAGATTTTAAGAAGAGTGCATGCAGAGAGAGCCTCCCTCCCTGAGACACCATGCAGAGTCCAACTTTTTCCATCTGCCTGTCTGCTTATTCCTTGCTGATCCTAATGAACGCTTCTTAAATTATGTTCTTTTATCAGTTAAGGTCATGAACTGGAAAACTAAGAGTATATGGGTCCAAAGAAGGCCACTGAATTTACTGAAATCTGTGGTATCCTTGATGTCACAGAATCACAGAATGTTAGGGGTTTGAAGGGACCTCTGAAGATCATGTAGTCCAATTCCTCTGCCAAAGTAGGTTCACCTAGGGCAGGTTGCACAAGAATGTGTCCCAGCAGGTTTTTAAAGTCTCCAGAGGAGGAGACTCTACAACCTCTCTGGGCAGCCTGTTCCAGTTCTCCATCACCCTGACAGGGAAGTTTTTCCTGATGTTTAGATGGAACTTCCTGTGTTCCAGCTTGTGCCTCTCGCCCTTTGTCCTGTCACTAGGCACCACTGTAAAGAGACTGGCCCCATCCTCTTGCCACCCACCCTTCAGATACTTATAAACATTGATCAGATCCTTTCTCAGCCTTCTCTTCTCCGGGCTAAACAGCCCCAAGGGCTCACAGCCTTTTCTTATAAGAGAGATGTTACAGTCCCCTAATCATCCTCATGGCCCTCCACTGGACTCTCTCCAGTAGTTCCGTGTCTCTCTTGAATTGGGGAGCCCAGAACTGGATACAGCACTGTCATATTTTCCTTTTCAGTAATGTTAGTCATGTAATCCTACGTTTGCTTTATTTAAAGTATTTGTGGTTCACCTTCAACTTAAAAAAAAAAAAGAAGAAAACAATAAAACCCAGCTCACTTAAATGATTGGTTCCTTTTAAATAAATTTTCAATCATCTGTGCATGTAAGTAATATGGAGAAAATAGACTTCATTCAGATTGTTATGCAAATACATGTTAGCATTTTTTTTCTACTTGTAGAATATAACAAAAAAGTCATTAGAAAAATGAGCCCAAAACAGTAGTAATGATGGTGGACATACATCTTCTGATACTAAAGCTGACTTTTGAAACTGGCTGCTACTTTTTTTGAAGGATGCTGCAATCCAATAAATAGAGAAGAAGGGCTGACTACTATGCAGATAGCCAACGTCCAAGTAGCCTTTCCTGTTTCTTTAACCTGGTCTGATTCAGGACCCCAAATGCTTGGTTGTGATGATGATATGCATGAAGTTGAACACAGCCTTAGAAAATTTCAGGTGTTGCATAGGTTACATATTTCTTTGTCAGAAGGAGGAAAGTCTGTCTCAGTTTCCTGGCTTTTCTGGCCACTTCTGAATTGGTATTAGTGGGTTATAAATACAAATGTCTGTCTTTGGACAGACAACGAAGTAACCCATTGTGAAGCCAATGGGTATAAAAAGAAGAGAAGAAATGAGAAAACTTTGTGCATTTCTGTGAGCAAGTGTTATGGATACAAAGATTCTTTTCCTTTTGTGGGGGAAAAGGTTTAGACAGAACCTAAGAAGCAACAGCCACTGTAAATTCAATTTATAATATATCTTTTTATCTTGGTTTTGTTGACAGATGTCTGTTGTGGTTTTCCAAATATTTGGTGTGAACGGTGAAATTGACATCAGAGGTGAAGACACAGAAATATGCCTGCAGGTCAACCAAGTGATACCACATCAGCTGGGAAATATCAGTGTTCGACATTATCTTTGCAATAGAACTGTTGGTAAGAACTAACAATGAGACCTCATTGTTGTGAAGCTGGAGTTGGAAACATTTTTTTCTAAGTAAATAAAACCACTGTATTAGTCTTAAAGCACAAAACCAGTTTCATATTAGTACAATAGCATCCTTTTTTATGCTGGTTTAGAACATCTACTCTGATTTCTTTCCTAATTGCTATACATGAAAAGAGAAGGAAATAAAAATGCAACCATTTCTTATGGTGCCAGTAAAAAATACACTTCATTGAATTCTGGTCATTAGTTTGCTTTCTTTTAAATCAACTAAGTTGCCTTACGTTATGTTACTGTTTTATGAAGATGGAACTCCCTTACTGCTCTAATGATACTTTGCTTAAATGTACCTTGGTTTGAAGGGCTGTTTCTTTTCTTCAAGATCTATTTCTCTAGACTAAATTAACACCCACAGTTTAAACAGATTTATAATCTGTGGTTTAAGAAAAGTTAAAAATTGTCAGGAAAGAAGAGCTGCAAGGACAGCCTTTTTTTCCACCCTCTTCTTAAAACTTGATAGGAATACAGGGTATACTTTCATGCCAGATATTTGCACAACTAGCTCAACCAGAGCTGTTCTTGGGCATGAGTGCATACTCATTTTCTGCCAGAAAACCTAGTTCGCATACTGTGAGGTTTTTCCTTGGCATGATGTACTGGCACGCCACTTCATGTCACAGTTTGCTTTGTTCCCCTCTGCCAGCCTTCCACATGGATTGCTGGATGCCAGCTCTGTTGCACTGTAGGGTTTTTGGGGCAGATCCCTGATGCACCTGCTTCCTGCTTCTGGTTCATCTCCTTTCTCAGGAAACAGCTATAGCAGCTGTTGGCTGCCATTTATTTCCAGCCTTCCAGCAGCATGGATTTTCTTCAGGAAGCTGTGCTTGGTGGTACAGCCTCTGATGCCCTAGCTAAGAACTCATTTACTGGTAAGCTGAGTAGTTGCCAGCAGCTGTTGCCTGAGCAGCTGTTGCATGATGTTGCAGTTGCATTCAGGCATCTGAAGATAAAAGGGGGGTCCAGCAAGGAAGACTCATGGCTGACCTTCAGTTCATACAGCAGACAAACTGATTTCTGGTTATCTGTCACATCCTCTGTAAAACCAGGAGGGAGTATATAGTAAGAACAAGCCACCTTCCTGCTCTCATGGATCTAAAACTAGAAACTGCTTCCTGTGATTTAGCTGATTATTTTATGGACAAAAGGTTATAATATGATTGGAATCTCCAAATACTTCTGATTCATATCTCTTCCTTTCTATTTCTGGTGGGTATCTGGATGCGTGGGCTAACAGTGGCTGGTCACTCCCATTCTGTAATGTACTTCCTTGCTTCTCTCCTCTGTGGGGCTGTGGTTTCTGCACTGAGACAGGAATCTTCTGCAGCCACTGCTGCTCCCTGTCTCCCACATTTATTCTATTAGAAGAACTAAGTGAGAAAACATGTCTGTGTTTTGTTTTTTTTAAAAAAGAAACCCACACACGAACCACAAAACCAAAACAAACCAACCCAGACAAACAACAAAAAAAACCAGCCAACCAAAAAAAAAAAAATTATTCCAGAGGGTCAAGGCTGGGAAAAAGCCTGAGAAATAGATCAAAAGAAACAACGTAAATGTGTTAATGGTAACAAAATACAACTAAAAGAACCAGTGAGCAAAAGCTTAAGAAAATATCCCAACAAAAGCAACCAGCCAAGACCTTTAATAAAACTTACTCAAGTGCTGAATTAACAATTGTAACCAGTAAACTGAGGAACCATACAAAGCAATGCATAATCAAGTCATAATTATAGTCTACAACACTGTTCTGGGTAAAAATAACCATTTAAAACTTACTGTACTATTAATGCAGTAGATGTAGAAAGGGAAAAGTGTGCCTAATAGCTGGAATATGGTTAAGGACAGTGTGGCAGCTATGTACTTCCCTCAGGCTGGCTGCAGGACATGTTGTCAGATCTTGTCTGGCAGCAATAACAAAAGAAGTGGGGATGGAGTATGGCAGAAGTAGTCTGGGAAGGACAGCGCTTTCACTGAGACCTTGTCATGCTGAGAGGAGAAGGGAACAGCAGTTCATGGCAGCTCCCAAATTGTTTAATGCAATTTTTACTCCCATCATTTCTTGACCGTGCCTCTTTCAGATAACTGCAAGATAACCAAGACTGACTTTATGGCTAAGACTGTGAATGTGTGATCTTTTCTTCTGTTTTTCTGCACTTTTGGTGGATTCTCCCAGCAATGATGCAGGCACTCTATCCTGCTCTGGAAATACTTAGGGCACATACTGCTTATTTCTTTCTCTTTGTCTGTGGGAAGAATATAGATTCTTGGTTTGGGAAACTTTGTTTCCCCTGACTGGGAGAGACTCACTGGACAGAGTGGTCATTGCTTTCCCATCTGGAGAGTTGTCCTTCCTCTCAAAGGCTGTTGGTAGCTAATTCTTTTCTGTCTGGACTAGAGCCACAAAAGGTACCTGATACTTGCAGTGTGGTTTTGATGGGGTTTTTTGTTTGCTTGTATGTTTTGGTTTGGGGTTTTTTTGATGGGGGAAATGTGAGATCTAGCACTTAAACATTGGAAGTATTGAAGGATGGAGTCACAGCTGACAGTGGTGTTGTCAGACCGTGACAGCTGTGGAAACCTCTGTTCATAGAGGTAGCAAAAGCAGAGGTTCTGATTCACAGCAGAGGCTGAAGATTGTCACATTCATTTGCAGTTCTTTCCATCTGTATTTGTCAACTCAGATTAACAATATGTTCATCCACCCTAACTCTAGTGCCAGTAGATAAGTGCATATGCCCTGGCTGTCCTGTTGCACTAGGTCATCCATGAGAACTGGGCACCATACGGGAAGAGGAATCCAATAAATCTACGGATAGGAAAGCAAACTAATTACTCTGCCAGGCTGCTGTAACTCCAGGCAATGTCTGTTCTGTGCTGTACTGAAACTTGAAATGATAATTTTCAGACCTGTGCTACATTCAGGCTGGGGCAATATTCCTTGAATAAAGATACTGTCTCACGCTATAGGTCTGTCTGACTGCATTTGGTCTAGAAGACTTGACTACCCTGCATGTTTTCTGGGATGAATATAGAAAGTTAATTATCCATCTTCTCACCCCTCCTCTTACCCCACTTTTTGGTTTTTCTTTTTAAAATAGACATACACAACACAGATACTGATACAGTTCCTCCTGACTGCTCCAAACCTCTTTCCTTGTACTCTGCTGGAGCTGTTTTCCTGGAGGTGGCATGTTTTAGTTATAGTTGGAATCTGTGAGCATTGTGTGCATCTGTTTTGCTTAGTTTGGCTCCTTCTCCGAGGAAGCACGTTGTCCAGGAACATAGTAGGTGTTTAACTTTCCTAGGTACCATATCAGCATCCCCAGGAGGGATGTGGTCCACTTTGCTGGTTGTTAGGAACAAAGCCGGTTTTGCCCCAGTGTCATTCTTCTTCTTGTAGGTTCTCACTAGGCCCTTTTTAAGCCACTGCTAAAGGTTCCACAGACGTCTCAGAGTTATCTGGTCTGTCATTTTGAAAAAGAATACATTGCATACTGCTTAAGAGGAACTGAACAGGTCACATTCCCCTACTACTACTTCCCAAGAGCAAACAGGAATTCCTCCTAGGTCCAGTGGAGAACTTGCTGTGACTGGTAACCAGCCATTGCTGGAGCTTGACTTTGGGTCTGTCTCTGGCCAGTGACTAGGCTAAGTGGTACTTCTGCCACTTTGTAACCACAGAAAATCTCTTTCTGTCCATAAAGAAAGCTTATGCCCTATGATCCTACCTTGACAAAGCTTTGAGGATCTACAGAGAATGATCTTGGGGCCAAGAATTGAGGAGAATGCAAAAGGAATTGTTGCAAAGACCTGTGGGGATACTAGTGGGAGGCTGCTATAACTTCAGCGTGGACACAATGCCTAGTGTGTGTAACTTGTATTCACTCAAAGCTAACTTCCCACACTTTGTAATGAATCTGACCCCACATAATGTCAGCGTGACTTAGTGAATTGTCATCTGGTTTCTACAGCTTTAATCTATGCTTCATCTGGGTTAGCTTGTCAAAAACCTGAATCCTGAAATAATAATGTTGTGAACAGTTGTTACAGCATTGCAGTAGCAATTAGCATAGTATACTAATAATAGCTTTAAAAAGTATGTTCACATGCTGCAGATGTCTTTAACGGGATACTTGAGTATATCTATAGAGACTTGATATATCAAAAAACTTGTGTCTTTCAAATGTAATGTGATCAGCAGTGATGCCATGGACTTTTAACCAGGTGCTTTGTATACTAGATGCATAATTTCAGAAGGAATGCTAATTCTGTGAAATACGGTTTTCCTTTATATAAAGGCATCCAGGATAAGCTTTACTGAAGAGAAGCAATGTCACTTGCAGCTCACCAGCGAACTGTGTTTTCCTTCTGCAGTACAAGTCAGATTATTCAGAGCAGGTTATCTCTGCAATGGAAGGGTAAAGTATTCTGCATTTATTACAGTGTGCATTATTACTTAACCTTAGATAGTACATGGCAAGGAAGCCACCATGGAGGAAACCTGCACTTTATAGGATCACAAGATAATTGAGGGTAGAGGAGTGAAGGCGATGTCAAGACATCTCCAGTCCAATCCTGTTCTCAAGGCAGGGTCAGCTCTGAGAGCAGGCCAGGTTGCTCAGGGCTTTATCCTATCAGGCCTTGGAAAGGACCTCCAAGGGCAGAGACTGCACAACCTCTCTAGGAAGCCTGCACCACTACTTAATTCTTCTCATTCCTTACATTTGGTTTGAGTCTTTCCTGTTGCAGTTTCAGCTGTTGTCTCTCAACCTTCTAATGAGCACCACTGGCTCTGTCTTTGTAACCTCATTGTAGGTATTAGAAGGATGCTGGTAGATTTCTTGTATGCCTTCTTTTCAGCTTTCTGGTAATTTCTCCCATATACACAAGCAGAAATCAAAAAAGGGAGATTACAATAAACTGCCTGTCAGTAATATGGGGAGAAGAGAACAGCATTAAAGAAACAAAAATAGAAAAATGAAGTCTTACTTCAGCTTTACATTTAACTTTATCTACTTCATTTTTTCCAATATCTAAGCTTGTAAACATTGGAACTTCCTGAGGGAACCGGAGTTTAAACCAAGAAGCATTTTTTTTCTTGTTTTATTTTTCTCAAATTTGTTTAACAGATTCTCTACCAATACAATTGACATAATTGAGTTGATTTTACTTGAGTTACTTTGATTTCAGCTATCTTTCAAGTTTCAATGTTTGCTTCTTAATATAGTTACTGTGAATTACTGTGAATATGCTTTTTGTCACAAGGATAATTTCTGTAGGTCAGCCATCATAGGGACCAATGACTTGACAATCCCATGGGTTAATTGTTTCTGATAGTGAAGCCCCTTTTTTGTACAACAAATGGATACTGGCCACACACACCACTCCGCACCCCTCTCACCCTGCTCAATTCCCTCCCCACCCCCATATCTGGTTACATTACATATTTTATTTATTTTTAGAACTGTTCAGCTGAAAGTTGCTGCTGTTCTTACTGATTGAAGATAAACTGCTAGGGGTTTTTTAAGGTTTTACCACCACCCAAATAAGGGAAGCACCATATGGTCATCTTACTGCATTGCTGTTTATGTTCCTGTGTATTAGCAAGTAAGTTCCTAAGTCAGGAAATTCTGCCTTTCCAAGAGAATACTTGCTCTCCTGAGAGAGTGAAGTTACTTAAATGTTTTTCTGAATTAAAACTGAAGGAGTTAGTGGGAAGATATGCAAATTAATTTGTTTTTTTTCCATCATCAAGACATTGAGGAAACAATTCTTTTGTGCATATGGAAGTATGCACAGAAGTATTGTCCTTTTCTGTTGTCACAGTGAGGTACTGGTCCTTGTATGCACTGTTTATTTTTCTTTTGTACTTTGAAGTGATAGACATTTGCTCTGAAGTTCTGCATTTGTAACACTCTAAGTAGTGGGTAATACTTCTGAAGTACATTTGGAAAATCAGTTGGACAGTAGAGGTAGAAGTAATTGCAACTGTACATTGCAAAATTATAATGCTTTTTTTTTTTTCTTTTGCAATAGGTTCTGACTGTAAATTTGTGGCTGGACCAGTTAATTCATCACCTGAGATTAGTTTGAGATGGGAAAGTGGGCCTAGTGCTGTCATACATTCTCTGCTGGCTGTGAAAAATGGTTTTCTTCAGTGTCACGTAGAGAACTTCAGTGCTGAATTTCTAACATCTTCCCTCACAAACATTCAGCATTTTCTAGAAGATGAAACTGTTGCAGAAGTGATGCCTATGAAGATAAAAGTTTCTAATGCAAGGATTAATTTAAAAGTATGTTAACAGTGAGCTATTTGTCTGATTTAAAGAAGTTGTGGTTTTGTTTCTTTGATGATAACCTACTAATCTGGATATAGCTAACTTCAAAGAAACTGCTATCGTACTCTGGAAAGTCTTTAGATAACACTAAAACAATTTAAAAATCCACAGATTTGGTTAGCTCAGTGGTATGGCTAGAGGGGAATTTTCTGCTTGACCAAGCTATTTATAGGAATTAATATTTCCTCCTCTTTTGTAGAGTAACAGTGTCAGGGAGTTTTATAGGTAAGGTATAACAAGTTTCTTGAGGCAAATGTGAGTTTTTCTGGTTGGGCTTTTTTTGTTTAGCATAGTAATGGTTTTCTAATTACAAAACAGAGATTTTTAGAGGTTAATTCTCTCTCCTACTTAGAGAATAGTTCTTGCAATGAAAGTTCAGTACCAAAGAAGGAAAAAAGTTATGGGAACTCCAGTTCAAACCACTAGCATACTGTTTCTTAGAGCCCGGATTTCATGTTCTGCCCTACCTAGAAAAAGGTACTAAATAATGCAAACTTTTTGCACCACCATAGCTTAAAATAGTAGCATTAAGAGGACACTCTTGCTCAAGTCTCCTAGGGGATTTCCTGTCAGATGTTTAAAGGAGATAATGAGTTCTGTGCTGCACAACCATTGAATATAAAGATAAGGACACTATTTTGGGAGGGGGGGAGATGAGACAACAAAAATAACATTGCTTTGGAAATTAATAATCACCCGTGGCACTCCAGTTCTGGATCTGGGGCTAAGGCCTTGATTCTGCTAAGATCATTCTTGGCTTGAAGGGTAATTGTTATCTCTGTGGTGTTCTACTCAAAGTGCGTCAGTATTATATCGCTCCATGATGCAGCTTTTGTTTCTCCTGAGGATCCTTAGGCACTTTTAAGAAGTGTTTCTACTGTTAAGGGCTGTTTCTCCTACAGGAGTAGCACAAGAACTTTCTGTAAGTGGTGTGGATCTGTTCCTCAGATTTCAATGTTATCACAATCATGAATGCCCAAATACAAAAAGGGAAATCTTGACATAATCATTTAAATTTAAAAACAGGATTGTGCTGGTTTATTGGCACGAGGGCAGACTTTAGCAAAATGTTCTTGAGAAAGCAGGTGTTTGAGGTGGGGAATATACATTAATAAAGCAGCAGTAAGGGTCTGCTTGGCAGCGAAGGCACTGAAATAAGTGCGCATTCAGTAGCACAGACAAGTCACAGTGAAGTTACTCGTGATGATTGACAAACTGCAAATTTGACATAGAGATGATTCGTTTCTATAGAGTTGTTGGGTAATAAAGAGTGATAGAGTATTGTTCGAATTTATGCTGCATTGCCTATTCAAATGCTGTATATTTTTCTGTTTCTTCTGCATGACACTGGATGCAGTGTGTGTCGTTGGGGGGAAGAACTTAAGAAAAGTTATTTTTTGCATTTTCTTCTACAGTCTCAGTGCTGTTTCAAGAAACTTTGGCAGTTATATCACAATAGCTTTCTTGCTGCATGCTTAATATTGATATATATAGTTTCTGATTGTATTGGCTGTGTTATTCTGCTTGACGAGGGTAATGAACTATAAAGACTTCCTGGGAATATCCCAAAAGAAGTAATTTGTGGAGTTTCTCTTCTGTTGATACAGTAATATAACTGAACTGCAGCTGGTGTCATCCCAAACTAAATTCTAAAAAGAGAAAATCTGCTCAAGAATGATAGCTGTACCCATTCAATCTTTAAATAGTTCAAGGGAGAATCAGGTACTGTATAGTGCAGGCTTCTTATCTCTGACTCCGAGAGCTCCTGAGCTAAAGAATGTCTTGGGATATAATCTTATTGAGATGTCAGTGAAAATACTTTGAAGTATTTCAGTCAGACCGTATATATTGAGTTCAGCAGACTTACTTCAGAGATAAATTTGGGCCTTTAATGTGATCTGGGGGGGCGGGGGGAGGAAATGGAGCAAAAGTCTACTGGAGACCCCATTAGAAAATTCTACTCTGAAATGTTCCCTTTTGAGTTTCATTAAGTCCCCTCATGTTTAATTGAACATCTTAATCAGCTATTTTGATTTTCAGATAAACTAATTTTCAAATCCTTTTATCTTTTTAGGATGACAGTCCACGTGAGAATCTCAAGGCATCTGAGCTGGAACCCATAAAACTACATATTGACATACTCTGGATAGAAAGAAATGATGATGGCTCTTTTCTCATTAGAGGTTTGTATGTTCCTGCACCTTGATATCTCAATATTATAATCTAATTATCATTAATATTGTTTTTTTTCCTTTGTGCAGACATGTGGCTAATAATGAAAAGATAACCAATGATAATTTGTGTAAGTTGTGTTGCCATATACCTTAATTCTAAGTATAGTCACATAGAAGAAAATTACATTTTGAATAGTGTATTGGCTGTGATAACAACCCACAGCTGAATCAGTCTGAGAGAAATAAAAATACACATATAACTTCACCAGGATATGCTTCATCACTGCATATTACTTCATCATAAGTCTGAGAATCCTTTAATTAACTGCAAATCAAACAAAGAAATTGCTTTTCCTTACAGATTACCGAGGTGGTTATCTGTTGTCGTTGTGGTTTTGTGTTATGGGCAGTAATAGAGAATACTGTAAAACAAAAGACTGTTTGAAAAGCGCAAGTAGCAGTTTTCAATTCTGTATGTTAAAGTGTTCTCTGACAGCTCACAGCTGAGACTTGTATTTCCAACAGTGATTTAACTGTGTACTTTCATGAAACATGTATGCACTTAGATTTTTTTTCTATGTGTATGGGCAAATACTTAATACTCGTAACAAGACAATGAATTTAGAGCTGGAACTTTACTGTTGTCTTTCACAGATATGTCGAAGAATCAGAGTAATCTAGGTTGGAAGAGGCCTCTAGAGCTCATCTGATCTTACTCCTTGCTTAAAGCAGGGGCAGATTAGATCAAGTTGCTCAATGCCCTGTCCAGTCAAGTTTTGAGCATCAAAAAGGCAATACCACAACCTGTCCTAAGTAATCTGTCCCAGTGTTTGACCACCCTTATGGTTAATTTTTTTGGTAATGTCTAATAAAATTTCCTTTGTCGCAGCTTGTGTCTGTTGGCTCCTGTCCTGCCATCCCCAGACAGACGTGCTTGGGCACTTGCCAAGCACTTCAGGGAAGTCTGGTCCATCTTCCTTATACCCTTCCACTAGATAGGCAAAGGTGGCATTAAGATGCCCCCATACCCTTCTTATCTTCAGATTTGACAAGTGCATCTCTCAGAGCATCTCATTTCTACATCATGTGCTCCTGACCACAATTATCGTGATGGTCCTCTGCTGTTGATGTCTTTCTCATAGTAGGGAATTCAAAACTGGATCCAGTATTCCAGATGCAGTCTCACTGATGCTGTGTATAGGGGAATAATAACTTCCCTCATCTTTCTAGCTATACCCTTGCTAGTACAGTCTGTATGTGCCTGGTCTTTGCTGCCAGAGCTTACTGCTAACTCATGATAAATCTTCATCTTGACCAAGGCCAACAGATCATTTCCTGTGATGTTGCATTCTGCTCAGTTGGTCCCTAACCAGCAGTGGAGTGAGAGGTTGTTTAATCCTAGGTGCAGGACTTCACACTGGCTTCAGCTGAACTTCATGAGACTCCAGTCAGCCCATTTCTTCAGCCTGTGCAGGCTCCTCTGAACAACAGCCTTGCTCCTCAGTGTGTCAGTCTGACTTCCGGCTTCCAGAGGACTTCCCAATGATTCGTGGGAGTTGTAGTTCCTTTAGCTGACTTAGAAAGACATTTCAAAACAGTGAGTCGGTTTCCCACACCCTTCTATTTGGTATTGTTCACAAAATTGCAGAGGGTGCACCCATGCTTTAATCTAGGTCCTGAATATATTAATCCATCAATATGCAATGTATTGTGTGACTTGAGGAAGAGGAGGTTGCAGAGCAATCTTAACGCCCCCTTCATCTACCTAATGGGAAGGTATAGCAAAGATGGACCAGACCTCTCAGAGGTATTCTGTGGCATGATTTGCTTGTATTTTAATTTCTTCACTTTATCTAATGCATTGTTTGAGTGTGTAAAGATGTTCAATGCATTTTGGTATTCTTTTCATGGTACACATTGGAAGAAATAGTAATTTAGTGACAGAATACATAGTTTTAAGGTTTCTTTCAGCTCATATTTTTTTTTTCCCTTTTTGCTGATGTGCTTTGATCCCTGTTCTTGTCACAGACTGCTCAGGTACTGTGACTTCAAAGGCAAAGGTCAAATGCGGTCTTCACTGCAGTGGTTTATGCTACATTTTTGAGTCCTTGTGTGTGGTGGGAGGAGGGGATAATGAAAAGAAAACTCTTGTTTAGAAAAGAAAGAAAAAAACAACCCAGAGTATTTTTAGGCTACTGAGAACCGTGACCCTCATTTTTTCCCTTGGTGTGCAGGAGTATATTTTAATAGAAGTTACGGTGCATTTCAGTTATAAATGCTAGAAAGTTTCTTTAGTGCCAAGCCATTTAAGTTATTTTCTAATTTAAAAACTTGATCCTGCAGGTTTATCTCACTGTCTTCAAATGTAAATGCAGTCTTCAGGTCTGATTTGGACCTGGAGACAGTATAATAGCAATATTAATAGTTGTCAAATTTCTAATTATTCAGAATGCATATTCTATGATGATATTGGTCAGTATAAAAATGTGATAATTTTTTTCAAGCTGGAAGCTACATATTGCTGCTTCTCATGCCTCCTTTCCTTTCTCTCTTTCTACAAAAGGGCATATGACTTAATTTTTTTATTTCTAAATTTGATTTTAGGAGGTAAATATAAGTGTACTTAGTATTGCAAGCGTATTTGTTTAGGTGGTTTTAATTTTGAGCTGATGAGAATCAAACTTTAAAAAAAATGAACAAAAAACCCTAAGCGGTACTCTTAAGTATGTTTCTGTGATACAGACAATCAAAGAATAAATGATGTGTCAAAGATGAAGAATTCAAGTAGTGCATTGCAGCAAGCAACTGGACCTGTTGGACATAAAACACAGGACCAAGCCACGCAGACTACTTGTGAAATTTCCAGACCTTCTAAATCAAGCAGGGATTCAGCTGACTTCCATAAAAATGAGGTATTAAGAATTCCTTTTGACTCCCCTCTGCTTCCTCAAAATTAAGTTGCATTAGTCATCATAATTGTTAGATATCTGGGGATGGGCTTGGGGGTTACTTCTGTTTAGAAATCTGTTTGAGATGGAAAATATGAATTACAGATATTATGTATGGTTCAGTACTTAGGCATGGAAAATAAATTTAATACTGCTTTCTAAATAGGGCAGACCAATTCTTCTTTATATCAGAGGGAGTTTTATAAGGGAGCAAGTCCCTTCTCCCCTCCATCTCCCTCATCCCTGTGCAACACAGCTGCCCATCTCTTGGGCATCTCTGACTGTTAAGTCAGACCCTCACTAATCTGTCGTACCTGGATTTTTGAATTGATTATGACCAAACTGGCACATCAGTATGACTGTTTTTTCCACTGGGTAAGAATCCATTTCTAGAGCTCAGAACCTGGTGTTGCTAAAACATTGGGTATCATCTTTTAAGCCAACTGCATCAACCTTCTCCATGTTCTACACTGATTGACTGGGAATCAGTTGCAGCCCAAACAAACCTGCACTAAGCAGTGAATGTGAGCATGTGGTGTTTTAAAAGTTTCTGAAATGGAAAAAGTTGTCAGTATGCAGGAATACCAGTAACACTTTTTTTCTAACCCAATCATTTCAGCTGATTGAAGAAAATGAATGTCTCAAACAAGAACTAGCCAAAGCCAAAATGGCTCTTGCTGAGGTCCAAATGGAAAAAGATGCCCTGCTTCATCGTATAAAGAAGATGAATGTTGATCATCAGTAGAACAGTGTTCTGTTGGTGCAAGGCATCATCAACAGAACTTCAGGTGATGATGGCATTTAAAATACTGTTTGTAAATCACTGGAAGACGCAGTTATTTTTTTTGTCATAGACAAAGTTTTCTCATTACAAACAAAATGTTTGTGAACTAGTTACTATTCCAAAATTATCATTAAACATTGTAACTTTTTTCAACCCATTTTAAACTGAAATGACTTTGGAAAAATCAGTTTATACTGTACTTTATTAATTTACTGAAGAAAAAAAATCATATCATCTACTTTTAATATTATCAAAGGAGATGTTATTTTTTAAATGTTTTCTGAGAAGTGGATGGCTCTGCAAAGAAAGAAGGTGCCTAGCTGCATAACTGTGTAAAATGTACCATGCCTCATCAACAAACTGTACCTCTGTTTGTTAAGGTTATGTTGTTTTATTATTACCAGAAGGTATCTATACAGGAGGTTACATTTGCACTATGATGATATGGGCTAGATCCTCTAGAATAGTATAGCTACTGAAAATTAATATACCAGCCCTAAATTGGCCCTAAATTTAGTGTAATTTGCCCAGAGAGGATTTTAAGAATAATCCTCTGGTGCTATAGAGTTCCATCCACCCTGTCCATATGCACTCCTGAAATACCACAGTAAATGCTGGAGAATTTAGGTAAGAGAGCATACTGCTGGGCTTTCCTTCTGCATGAAGGTCCACTGTATCTGTACAGCTGATGTAATTTAGGCGTTCACACTTTTTTTCCCCTCTCTCTGTGATGAGGATATAGCCCTGCAATAGGATCCAGCCCTTTGTGGAAGGTGAGCTTTGAGCCATTTTGCATGCATGTCTGGTTTCTGCACAACTCATCAGACATGCCCAGGGATTTGGTCCAGTGTATTTAAATATGTAATGTCAATGCTGGGGGTGGGGTGGAGGAAATCCTACAGGGATTCATGAATTGTATATTGCTTTTTTTTGGTAAAAAAGCTGCAGAGAATCATTTAATTACCCAATGAAATTGTGAGATTACATGAAATGTAATTATACAGTTTAAATCATGGGTGATTTGTACAAATTGGACAATAATTTTCATCTAAAAAGTGGTACAGATGAATAAATAAAATAGCAAAACGCTGTAAAATAGAGAACATGAGTGTGCTTCTAAACAATTTAGGAAACAAGATACAAAACCATATATGCCTGTAAGAGTGTTTTTGCTAGAAGTAAAAATGACTAAATAATTTAACTAATGACCTTGAATCTGACAACTGAAAATCTTTTAATTGCTACCACAACTGTTTCTGCTCCATGGGATGTTTGAGGGAAGTTTTGTTTGTAGATATGGAAACAAATCTCACAAAGTATTTAGTATCCTGTGGTTTGACTTTGCATATTCAGGCGGTCAAACTACTTTTAATTAAAATGGTTTTCATTAAAACTTTTCAGAGCACACATAATTTACACTGCTGAAAATAGTTGTTGAAAGTGAGTAGATTTTAATGAAGAACTCCGTGGAAGAACTGGTTCAGGCACTATTTTAAAGCCTGCCTTATGGAACCCTAGTGGAAACTCCCTTTAATGCCCATGGAAATTTTTATCTTATTATTCTGCATAAGATGAAAAAGCGTACACACAACTGTTTCTAACAGAGAAACTTTAATACATATATTTCAAATAGTAATTAAGACAACACAGTATTAAATATGAGTAGTCCAATTTCACACAAATATGTCAGATTCAGGGGAGGAGTTCTCAACTGATTTGATTCTGATTAGTACAATTAAAGTCAGTAATTCTTATTTGGTTTATCCCTGCCAAGATCTAGTTAAGAGTTATTCTGAAGAAAAGAATGTATAGAGCGCTTAGTAGCATGTTGCTGGAAAAATAGATTGAGAATTGTCTAATTTTTAAGAAATAAACAGCAATACCAAATGCCTGTCCTTATTACTGCACAAGCTAGTACCGTCTTTTGACAAAAACCAACCACAAACCAAACCCAAAACAAGAACCCAAACCAGTTCTTCTCAGTACAAGAGGCTGAAATTCAGGATATCACTTCCTTGCACTTCATTACAGCTGGATGCATTTCAACTTCATGGCAGTTTTGCAGTAAGGAGAATCATCTGTGGACAGTTCAGCACACTGTCAAGTTTGCATGCAGCCGGTGAAGATCAAGGATTATTAACAAC
>JAVSBS010018298.1:0-15135 GCA_033124195.1 Coracias cyanogaster | reverse complement strand
AGCAGGCTTTGTTTTCTGGCTTTGTTTATATTTTGAGAAAGAGAGAAAATTTCCTGAGTACTGATAAATACCGTGCCACTCTGAAATGAGTTTTGCTGTTGAAGACAGTGCAGAAGGAGAGTTAGGTAATGTTTGAAAGTAAAAAGTTAAACTAAGCCTTAATAGGTTATACTAAAAATAATGATTAAAGGCCTCAAATAAAAAGGCTTAATTCATTCTCAAGGCTCTGCTAGTGTTCATAACCTCCTTAAATCCTAGATATGAAATGTGTAGTATCAGTAGAGCTTCTTGAATGAATCATCGCTTTTCTTCTACAAAGAACTAAATGGAACAGAGTCTGGGGAGCTTCGACGTATACAGAAAACTGGCTCCAGGAGTCTTGCAGGCAAACTGTTACCAAGTTTTATTTTACATTTTCTATGGAAATTTAGATTGGTCTGCAGATTAGCTTAACACTCATTCAGCTTGTTTAGAAATACTGTTTTAATGCCTAAGAAAGCTTCCAGGTTACACCTCAAAGAGGCTGTGCCCTTTCCTAGGCTAGGCCACTGCATCATTCTGCCATGCACTGTTCTAGTTCTCACAGTAACTGAAATGTTGTTGGTAAGAAACAATTTTAAATAAAAATCATGTAGCCCTGCAGAATTACTTGTAAAAGGCCTGTTGGAGAGGCAGCTTTGTAGAGAACAACATGCCTGTTCTCTGACGTCCCTGCTCCAGCTTCATGACAGTCGCTATTCCAGCCCCTGCATTAAACCCACCATGGCTGTTGGCACAGGGGACCACAGTACTGACTCGGAGGGTAATCGTTTTGGGTTTGTTTTTTTTTCTGCCTTTTTTATTGTGTGTGTTTTGGTTTGGGTTTTTTTGTGTTTGTGTGTGTATTATTTTTGTATGGTTGGTTGGTTTGTTTTGTTTTTCCTGGTCCCATTAGCCATGTCTTGTTTGTACACTATCTCCCCTAGGAATTGATTTGGAGTCTTAAACTGAGATCATAATTGATTTCTGAAAGATAATTGCTAGCTAGAGAACACTTCCTAAGTCTGACATGATAATGGTTACCTTTATTCATAATAAATTCGTAATAAATGTAAGTGGAATGTGATAATAAATGTAAAGACTTTATCAAGCATCTACAAAATGTGCAAATGTATTGCAGAAGCACACTCCTTGCAGCGACCAGACTTCAGGTAACAATGGAGAAAATGGCTTCTAATTAAAAATGTGCTTGTATTCATCTAGGCCTTAAAACATTCATCACAAAATCCTTAAAGCAGATTTTCAGCTTACTGTTGCTATCTGCAAATTTTAGAGAGTACTTCAGATTCCCATTTAGCTGTTGATATAAATCAGTCTTTTTATCTGGTGTAGGAACAGAAAATGACCTTGCTAATATGTTAAGTAGCAATGAAGTTGTGGGTACTTGCTGTGAAATCCACTAATTTATCCCTCCCAGTAGGGAAATTCGTTTTTTGACAGCCCTGCAACACAACCTTATCTTTTTTTTTTTTTTTTTCCCCCTCTCTTTTCTTTTTTTTTCCTTCAAACCCATGGCACTTCACTTTTGCTGACTGTCGATGGAATAGCAGCCCCATTTCCTCTGCCTCAGTGAAGATACCTGTCACTGTGAACCTAGTAGCAGGCTTTGTAGTGCTGAAGCACATCTCTAATGTATTGAGGCAAACACGTGGCTTTGGATGGTGCAGGCAATCTGCACAAAGCTGCACTCTTACCTAGTTTTGTGGCAGTGTACCTCCTGATCTTATATTACTCATTAGAGACATGCACTCTGAGAGCCTGAGCGGCACAAAAACCATGTTAATCAGTATTAAGGGGTGGAAAAAATGTGTAGTGAAATGCTAGGAATAGTGGTCTTGTGCTGGAGGAACAAAGCTCTGTTTCTCAATCAAATTAAGAAAAAGCATAATTCTTAAGATTAATAGTAAATAGAAACTGCACAGCTACAGCGCTATGTATTTTTTAGTATTCTTATAGAAAAACTTAAACTTTAAAACCTCACATTTCTAAAATTATATTCTCTTTGAAATTTGTTAATTACTTAAATTTGGGCCAAACCTGCTGTTGCTTTACTGAAGTAACTATGGATTTATACAAGTTTCAAGCAGCTTAGACTGCTTCATGAGTGTAAGCAAGGGTTAGACATTATATCTTTGAATTGTCTGGTTACGAATCAAAATCTGCTTATTGGCTATTGTGCATTTTGGGTATGAAAAATGGAACCATTTTAATTATGAAAGGTATTTTTGAACACTTCAATATTTAAAAAAGATTTTTGCAACTTCCAGCTTCTCAAATACTGTATCACATCCTACGAGTATGTGTCACACTGCTTGCTAGCTGGAACAAGTAACAGGAAGTGAATCTTCAAAAATGAACTGAACTCTTGATAGCCAATGTTCTGTCCCAAAATGGGAAGCTTCTACATCCCAAAGAGATGAATCTCGCATATTGCCAGCTACTTAAATGGGTAAAAATTAATTTTGTTAAAGAGTCATTTTTATTTTGTCTGCCATTGCCAAAGCCATATCTAGCCAGTTACACTACAGTATCTGTATTTGGTTGTTTCTTTGCCATCTCCTGCCTTTCTTTTTGTTGCCATCACTCATTTTTATGTGAGCAGGAGTGGAATATATGTATATGTGTATTTTCTGAAGCTTTCCGCATGTAATTTCAGTATTAAATCTTACATTGTCTAAGAATCTCTGAGAGCATCATTTTGGAAGTAAAGCGATGCATCACAACTTGGTAAGAAACCATTGAAATACTTCTTAATTCTAGTGGTTATGGTAGTGTTGGGTCGACAGTTGGACTGGATGATCTTAGAGGTCTTTTCCAACTTTAATGATTCTATGCTTTATAAGGTGTCTGAGATAAGGACTAACACTGCATGTTCTGTGAGAGTAAGCTGGTGGTGTGTAGCGCATAATGCAGAAACTGGTTAATGCAGTTCTTCTAGGTTAGGGTATGATTTCACTTGAGTTAGTATTTTAAATATTTGACAGAAACACATAAACTTACTTCAGCAGTGGTGGTGTGAGCCAGTAAGTGCTGAATAAAGAAGAAGCCTCTAAACAACTTCTCTGGGGAACAAACCTGGATGTCTTCACATTGTCTGCAAACCTCAATTCATCATTACTGTGGAAGGTGCAACTGTTGTAAATACTTATATGACCATGTAATTATATTGTTCTAGTAAATGTTGAGAGTTTTGAGCACTGGAAAATACTTTTGCAATGAGAATTATCCTGCTGAAGTCTATGATGGTTAATGTTCCACTAATAAGAAAACCAGCGCTTGACCAGTTGTCAGAATGATTAATTTTTCAGTCGTTCTCCATTTAAACACAACCATGTTTTCATGGTGAGCAGAACCCTCCTCCCATAGCCACCACTAGATGGCAGTCCAAGAAGTCACTTGTGGCTGCTTTTCCTCCTCGGTACCTGGAGGTCTTGCTTCTTGACTCGTGAACAGTCTCATGAAACTAGAAAATGTTGGAGGTTTTATAAACATTTGATAATTAATTGCATTACATAATTTTAAATCAGGCTTTTTTCACTTTTAATTTAGCTTATATGTTCCTACTGCCTTTTTAATGGCATATTAACTCTCAAATCATATGAACTGTCTGAACATGGCTAGAAGAAAGACTTTCTTCCCCCTTTTAGGTTTAAATAAATTCTAAAACCATATTTTTGTACATATTGTCCTTTGTTTATATTTGTTGTGCTTCATCTGTTAAAAGGTTAGGAAATTTTTTGGGGTTTCCTATCATTGCATGAACAACTCCACCTTGCTGTTATCAAGTTGTTGAATGTCCTTGCTAACTAGAAAAAAAATGGGTTCATTCTAGTCGTTCTTAATAAGAGAAGCATATATAGAGGTTCTGTATGCTTCTTTGGGAATAACCAAATGTAATCCAAATGTAACCAAATCCAAATGTTTACCTTACCCACCCTCACCAGGTGGTAATCTATCAAGATAGTTATATTAACACTATAGTGTGTGGTAAGTGATCTGGAGTCATTTCTTTTTATATCCTGTTTGGTTATTCAAAAACTTACAGGCAGAATGACTAAGCAGAGAGAAAAGCAATCTATATAAAATTTGCTGTAGGAATGAGGTCGCTTTATTTTTGTCAAATAGAGAATATAGCATAGAAAGCAGATGTCTTTTCATTCCTCTGGAATCTTAATGTGGCTTGTTCCTTCCACTTGGTTTTAAATTTTATTTTTAATAGGAGACTGCAACTCAGGATAGGTATGATGGAGAGTTTTCTAAGGTGTCATCCTGCAATACCACATACTAGAACATGTTGTCTAATTTGACAACATACTGGGCCCCAGCACTATCACAGCCACTTACCTGCACTGAATTTCGCGTAGAAATGAGGCTTCTCTGGTGAAACTTAGCAGGAAGAGGCCTGAAAAATAATTTGCATTTAAAACCTAAGATTTTATATTTCTGCAATATTCACCAAAAAAAAAATAAATCTATTTACAGAATTCTTGAGTAATTGAAAATATTTATACAACAGCTTTCTTAAAAAATATAAAAAATATATCATCTCCAGCATTTAATTTCCTATTCAGGAGTAATGTAAGAAATACAGTAAGTTGTAAACAGTCATTGAGAAATTCTTTAAAGCAGTATCGCAGCTCTTTGCTTTAACTGCATCCTAAATCCTTCCAAACAGCTGGTGACATATAACTCTCATGGAAAACTGCAAGTTGTTTCCAACTTGTACTCATCTGAAGATGTATCTGAGAGGTCATGACCTAAACGGTGAGGTTCTTAAACCTTCCTTTGCAATTATCAGAAGCATTTTCAGCTTAGGCAATAGGAAAGTATTCCATCAAAGTCATAACGCTAAGAAGATTTAAAAAGACTCCTTGAAATGGGACTTGACAAAACATTTCAACAGGCAAAGGCAACGTAGTTAATCTCTTTTGCCTTTCCATTATGCAAAACATGTCCCTTTTTTAGCTACTGTAAGTCACTGCTGTCTGGAAAGAGGAAAAAGGGAAAGTATTTGAATTCAGTGTGGGGGAAACAATATGCTAGAACAAATTCTGGGCACCTTATTCACAAAAACTTGTTCCTATCTGGCTGAGTAGCTGTCATCCTTAATGTCATTGTGGCTGCCTTTAAATCTACAGCTGCTGGAGTCAAAAGCAAGATTATTACCTAGCAGCAATTAGTGATTTATAGGCAGTAATAGATTCCTCGCCCCAGCCCCCTATCTGGTGATGGACACTTGTAGCATCTGGCTAGTAACTGACAGACACTGCCATTAGAGCATCACTGCCACAGTCACTCACTTTGCTGGTGTCCCTTCACTTGAAGGACTTGCAAACTTCTTATGCCAATCAGGAGAGCCTACATAAAGTGAGATTTATTAATAACAGGAGGTGTAGTTATATCAGATACTGTGAGATCTCACCCCTAGTACTGTTCCTGAGATCAGGGAGAATCTGAAATTGAAATGCTGGAGGTGAAGTTACTGGCTGAGGCTAATGGAAGCCTCACCGTACTTAAAAAAAAGATGAGGCAGAGCTGTAAGTCAAACATGTCCTAAGCATCATGTATGTTTTCCCCACGGCCATCTTAACAGAGCAATCCTCCCTGTGAGAGAAATGTGGCGTGATATTAAGGAAGAGAAGGAAGCAGGAAGGACAGAAGAACTGTGGAGAGAAACGCACAATAAATAAAGACATGCTGAGTACTTTATCAGGTGCTATGAGTGTTTAGATACCATGAAGACGTATACACAATGCACATTAGATCAGGTATGTTACAAAATGTATCGAGATATTCAAAATGACTGGAAAAGATTCTTTGATGTAAAAACAATCCTACCCAAAAGAAAAGAAATGGACTTGGCTTCTACAGCAAATATGAATTGTTGTTTTCTTGCTAAAATGTGGTGGTGCATAAAAAAACCACATCATAAAAAGGTATTAGGCTAATGCAGGGTAGTGTCTTCACTGGGATATCGCTCAGAGAAGCAATCATTTGATGAAATGCTAACATCAAAATAAACCTGGGTGGTTCCATATTTTGCTGTTTCAATTTTTTAAATGATTTATGGTATTTTCACCATAAAAAGGAATGATGTGATACAAGAGTAACGTTACAGGAGCCACTAATTTGCCATTATGAAACCTGTTTTCAAGAAACTACAGTGCTGGCAAGTTCAGAGGTGTGAAAGGAGAAATAAATGTAAGAAAAAATTCATCACAGCAGTTACCAGTTTCATGTGATGTAAGAATTTTCCTACTTGAATTATTCATCCTACTTTAGTTATTCACCCTGCTTTAGTACAGTTTTGTACACTCTTACACTGCATCCCTTTGTTGAAAGGGGATCTTTATAGCTCCAGTTTGTGGTATACTTAATTACTCGATTAAAGATTACTTTGCATTAATTATTGCATATTTTTCTAGGGTGATGGCAGTCTATTTGCATATCTATAGCAGAGTATGTCTCTGTACTCTCTATCCTTTTAATACAACATGGAAATAGACCATCTATCATGAGTAGCCGTACCAGTTTTCTACCCTATGGAGAAGAATCCAAAGATAAATTCCTAAATGTGTTTTGCTGAATCAGCTCCAGTTAGAAGAGTGTCATGGATATGCTGATATTCCTGTAATCCTTTCTGTTACCTTTGCTACTGATGCTCTGGTGCGGGTCAATACGCTACTGTATTCTTTAAACATTTATCTTACATTTAATATTTTTTGTGTATGTTTCTGTCTCTTTAACTTAGCCACCAAATTAAAATTAGTAAGGCTCTTTGCCTGGGGTCAATAGTCACCTTCAGTTCAGATAAACAATAAGCATAAATCAAATGAATTGGCTGGTTTAGCCATAGATTTTACCAATTATTATTTTTTACCAAAATCTATTGTATTGTCAGAAGCCTGAAGATGAGAGAGCTGTCACATTAGCAAACAAATTGCTCATGGTAATATTTTCCTCTGTAATCCAGTTACACAAGAGATAAACGAGGTTTAGAAATTCACTGCATAACCATGTCCTCTCATGCAAAAAGCAGTAACTTTCTTCTGTAGGCAGTAGAGGACTAGCTTTCAAATTTTAATGAATGCTCTAGAATGTTGTTTTGTGGGGCTTGAAGGAGTAATAAGAATGCAGAACCTTTTTTACTGTTGGGCTGAGGAAAATATGCCAGGGGCCCTAATCTTGTGCTGGGAGCAAAGCGTCAGCTTCACAAAATCACTATCTCTGGCAAATCTGGCATGAATTGTTCCTCTTGGCAGACTGCAGAGGTACCCTTAACACCAGAATCACCACATGGTTGCACATGTACTGTACAAAAACAGAGTAAGCAATATGCTGTATTTAAATTTACATACAAAGACTACGTTAAACTACGCTTACACAAGGCAGTGTAAATTAAGATAGATGAGCAAGATGATGAGCAAAGCTTACATACCTATTGCTTCTGCTGTGTTCCTATCAGTGTGCACATGTAGGTAGCAGTCTCCTTGCTAAAATGTGATTTATCACAGTAAGAGCACATGCAGCCAAGTATAATACAAAGCAATGCTAAGCCTAAAGTGTTTGAATGAAAAAATACATGAATTTAAGTCTGTTCCCTGACAATTTCATTGTGTTTCCCTTGTTCTTGTTTAGGAAAAAAATAATGGATAACGGTTTTATATTTACCTTTTCCATACCACTTATGATTTTATATGCTTCTATTATATCTCTTTATGGTTATCATTTTTTTTTAAAGCTGAAGTGCCCTAGTCTATTTTGGCTATAAGAAGGCTGTACTTATACATCTGATTATACCTCTTTCTCCTTTGCTGTATCTTGCTTAGTTCTGATGTAACCATTTTGAGACAAGACAAACGCAGTGGTTTTGTACATTGACATAATGATGCTCATTTCCCTTCCTAATAATTCCCAGTGATTTTATTTGTCATTTTGATTACCATATAGCATTAAACAGACATTTTCATAGAAATATCTCAAATAACTTGAGATTACAGAGATGCAACAGCAGTTTTGGAGTTGTAAAAGGAGAATCCAAAATCTCTGTCCTGTGTTGCAACAGAGAAATTATTACTTTCTCTGGTCAGTGTTGAATCCCACCTCCTATTTTACTAGCTACTAGAACAATGCCATGATGTAATCATTCATACTCAGTTCAAGTGATTCTGAAGCCTGTTGTGTTGTTAGCAAACTTTGTTACTTCATATTCTCTTCAGAGACTCTTTATGAGTTTGCTGGACAGTGCAAGTCCTAGGAGAGACCTCTACACAGCTACCCTGACAACCTCTCACCATGTGAAAACTGGCCGTTCCTCCATTTTACTTTTCCTCCTTTAACCAACTGCCCATTCACAAGACAATCATCTCTCTGACTCAATAACAGTTTAGTTCCTTTAGAAGCATTCAGTAAGGACTTTGTCAAAACCATTTTGGGCAAGCTAAATACAATCTATTGATCGAACTGCCATTTTCCATATGCTCTTTGACTCCTTCAGAGAACTAATAGATACACAAGACATGACTGGCTTCTTCAAGAGCCGTACAGAATCTTCACTCTGTATGTAGCCAGATGTCTAGCAATTTGCCAGGCATGGAAATCAGACCCAGTAGTTCTCCAAATCCCACTTCAAGATCCCAGAATTTATTAGCATCACACGTGCTACCTTCCACTCATCAAGTACCCAGGCCAATTGAAACAGTAGCTTGCACCTCACCATTTTAATCTCCTGGATATTAGATTTGAGGTTCCTTCAGACTATTTCGGGAATTTAATCTGGTCCAGGCAAGTTGGCTTTATTTATTATTTGTTTCAAAAAACTTTCCTTATGGGATTGTAACTTGAGTTAACCTCTTGGATTTGACCTGCAAAGTAAGGCACTGTTAGGTGAAATGACAATCACTTTTTCACCACAAGTAGTTATGTTAGTTCAAAAAGAACTGTCCAGACCCAAAAATCCAGTGCAAATTTAGCAAGCTGCATCATTTGTGTTAAGAATAACTATGAAAATTATAAATTGCAACAGTTGGTAAATTACAGCTAGTAAATCAGTGGAAGATTGTTCTTCATTGTATGTTTGACAGTGTTTTGAGAGAAAAAACAGGGCCACATCCATTTGGTTCTGTGCTAATTCCCACTGCAACGTTAATCATAATTTTTTTCTTTGTCATGTATTTCTCCTTTCAAATGTATTATTATTCCTAGGTGTATCGACCTCTTACCCTCCAACTCTCAGTCTGAGATTTATACCTTTTAAATACATATAGACAGTTCTGAGCCTTCCCAGATCATTACCTAAATATATTCTATTTTCTTTTGTGTGTGTGGTTCATTTCCAGTAACCACTCTCTCTTTTGGGCCTAATGAGGTCTGAAGCAGTATCTTGCAGAGCAGCACAGTTGGAATTTCAAATCCGTTCTGCCTTACTGGTTATCATAAAGTGTATCCACAAGCATGAACATACCTGTAGGATGTATAATGCCAAGTGTTTGCTCAACCACTTCTGTTAATCCTGAGGAGTGATTTACCACTATATATTCCTATAGAATAGTTGCTACTCATAGAAACATCATAAACAGAATGGAAGCCAGTGGCAGAATAGCTCTAGCTATGCTATTGCCTCAGAGTGCACCAGTTCCACTCCAGTGGCATTCTTGTACACTGCTGTGCAAGAGCCAAGGATAACATTTGTGCACAATTTTAACAGCTGTCTATGCTTTCAATTGCAGTCCCTCATCACTAGCATGTTTCAGCTGAGATTTTTCTATGATCCTTCTTTCAGGCAGTCAAAATTCAATATGTAGGCAATGTTGTAAATATCTTAAAGGGAAGACAAGAAAGGGGAAAATATTTTAAAGTCCAAAAGAGACTGCAATATATGAAAGGCAGAAACAAGTTGTTTTTATTGCAACAAGCTGCGCATTGAGCAGCACAGGCAGAGCTTTAGGACTGTGCTGTATCTGTCAGCACATGCTGGATTGGGGCATCTAATCTGCATGCTGCTCTTACCAACTTGTGTTCACATTTGATTCTGCATTTCTCTCTAGTGCATGAAAAATAGACTTAGGCATATTTTGATAGCAAACTGATGTAAACCTACGACAGAGCAGAAGGATTGGATGAATAATTATACTGCTAATCCCACCTGCTGTCACACAAGAAATACATATAAAGAAATGTATAGCTATACCAGTTAATCTTAGCATCTGCCATCAGAGTAAAATTGCAAGTGCACTGGAAGTGGCACAGCAGACAGGTTTGACTTACTGTCAGCACCATCCCATTGCTGCTTTCTGGAGGCTCAGCTCTCCAGCACAGATACAACCTGCCGCCTGTATGGACTTGAGACTTCCCAGCAGTGGGACACTACATTCCTCTGGGGAATGCAGCATGCTTCCCATGGTATGTAGGGATGACTCTGTAGGTCACTGTCTGGGTGACAGAATAACAGTTTAATTTCTTGCTCTTCTTCAGTGTGTTTGGAGGCCCATGAGAATGATGTAGTGGGGTCAGTCAGTGCAAATGCTGAAACAGCATCTTGCTGCTCTGCAACACCATTAAGGGACCATTTCCTTCCATGTTCTTTTCCATTACAAATTTACACCATGACGACATGCCTGAAAGCAAGTAAGTGTTTACAGAAAATATGATCTAGTCAGAATTGTACAGAGATGAGATCATTGTGGCTATGTCCTCAAAAATGGCTTTTTCCTTACATGTTACTTCAGCTTCTACTTAATCTCATGAGTCCAAGCATTCATGTGCTCTTTTGAAACCGTAGCCCTCTTGGGTATTTTTATATTCCTCATGAGTTGCATTTAGTACCTTCAGTTTCTACCATTGTACTGGAAGAGGATGTAAAGTCCTTTTGTGTATTTCAGTGGTGAGAGCTAAACTAAGCAGCATGTGAAGTATTATGGTGTGTCCCAGTTATCCAAACTGAGGACCTGTCCACTGTATCCATCTACCTTCTCTGCCTATCACTGAGGAACGCCTTCAGAGGAAAGCTGATACGCATTTTGGTTTCACCCTGACAGGGAATCAGGTCACAATGGGCATTCACGCCTGGCCTCGAGCTCAGACATGCTCCTAGGACCTCCACTTTGGACTTAGCCTCTGAGCCTCATTCTTTGTATCTCCTAGATGAGCAGTGCAAACACAAAGCTAGTCATCAGTATTTGAGGTTCACTGTGTCTTTTTTCACTGTCTATATATATTGTAAAGACCAAAAGACAATATCAAGCCTGAAAAACTCTTGCCACCTAGGTGCATGAGAAATAGCACTTTCTCTTGGGCACTTTGCAGCCTTTTGTCCCTGACTCACCATGGGTGTATAATAATAATAATAATGCCTATTTAGTGCTAATTTATTTTCTACTGACAAACCAATCTGATGGTTTATTCCAGCATTTTGAGCTCTCTCTCAGAATATCCCTCAGAATTTGTAATAGGGATCTTAGACCTTCCTTATACCTTCACGAGAGGATTGATGATAGTCCTGAAATATGTTAATACGTTTGCTGTTCTACACAACCATTTTTAATATCACAGATTTGTGTTTTTTCTCAATACTTGCAACTCAGTTTTTCATATCCCTTCCATGCTTCTGCTTGAAAATAGAGAGGGCGAAGTCACACAATGTTAGAAAGCACCCATTTAATTTGCCTTTAAGCACGGGAGGCTGCAGGAGGAGGAAATTAAGAAGTTGTCACCCTGAAATGAGAACAAAGCCAAGTGATAGCTGCATTGTAAAAATACCACAGCAAGTCCCTGCTTATTACAGTCAATCCCAGTCCTTTCAAATGACAAACCAGTTAAAGTATTTCTAGGTAGGCTAACTGCTTTCTCTGGTATTTTAGAAAATGGAAGAAAACAGAAGGTAAGGCATATGCTGTGCTAAGAGAAATTCTGAGATTGAAGGTGTGATGCCACTTAGACACTGACAGCTGCAGTGGTCATAACTTAAAATGTCTTTGCAAATACCAAAATCATAGAATCAAAATTCTGCTGTAGTATGGAGCAGCACTGCTCAAATGCTTTGAAAGGTCTCTTGGCTGTTTTACAAATTATTTTTCTCATCTGTACTCCTGCAAATTCTAAAGCTATGTTTCTAGTTAACATATTTATTGTATATCCAAATTATATGTTGTCCTGATATTACCAGGAAAAAGGAAAGCAAGACATTTAAAAACACCAAGGAGTCCGCTGGATCTAATAGGTTTGACCATTTACATTCAACTCAGTCTTGGTACGTTGTTTTTTTCTTACTACAGTCCAAAATCAATTTCATCTCTGGAAACAGACGGATCATGTCGTGAATTCTTCACTTCAGTAACGCTTAGAATTTATCCATGTTTAACCCTTCCATTAAATAGTGCTGCTTAAATTCCTTTGTACTTTTCAAATTGATAGAATAACTGTTTTCTGCTCTATTTGCTAATGCAACAAAATCCTTTGGCCTTCACCGCTTTGTTGGGCACTAGGCTGATGGGTTTACTGCGGTATGTTTTGAGCCTCACCACATTCATAAAATCTTCCTGAATTTGCTGGCTACTGCAAGCATCTGCTCCATTGATATTTCTATCCTGATTCTCCACACTGTTCTCCAACAGCTTTCTGGATGATCTTTTCAATTAGAGCACAGTCTTGAGATTTTATTTTCCCAAGAAGAATTATGTAACGTTTATACTGAGTCATATTTGCCATCTGCTGATCCAACCACAAAAACAATACAAATTCTTAAAAACTTGAGCTTTCCTTAATATCTGCTTCTAATCTGATTTTTCACAAATGTGCAGGTTTATACACATACCCCTGCCTTACAATTTAGCTCTTCACAGAATACTGGCACCTCTTCAGAGGCTCTCAGCAAACTTGAAGAAATCTGTTCATGCAGAGGATACATGTGTGGAGGGATTTCTCAGGCGATGCATGTGATCACATACAAAATCAAATGCAAGGCAGAAATAAAAGGAAATTACGGCTACCTTAGCAGAGGACATCAAGAAGCTTCAGAATGCAGGGATCTTCTCAGTTTATGGCTAACTTCTTCGGAACTAGTTAATGCTCAAGTGGCTGGTAACAAGACATAACCTTTTACTCCAGCTTTAAATTACTGTTTTCCACTGTGACTCTGCTGTGACTAAGAATTTAAACTGTAAATCCGAATTCATATGATTATACATTTATTTATTTAAATTATAACAAAACAGTTGTGATCACAGTATCAGGCCTTAAAATTGCTATATATATATATCAGGCTCTTTCAGTCAGAAAGGACATAGAGTCTCTCCACCTAATAATTTTATGCTAGTGCTCAATTCCCTGTCCTGTTGACAACATTGGAGAAGACATCATATCACATCCTGAAAATGTCAAACTATGTAAATCAAATTTTCTAGCAAAAAAATAGATACTATTTTGTTGCTGTGGACAACTATATTGGAACAATAGGTCTCCATGATGCTTTGTAAGAGAAAATCCGACCAGAAATAAACTTCTGATTAAAATTATTTGATTACCTAGTAAAAATATGAGAACACCTGTAAAACTGTTAATGACAGGAACTAAAGCCAATCATTTGTGAAATCAACATGGATCTTTCCATTGACTTGAATGTACCACAGGTCTGGAGTAATTAATGCTGTCTCTGAAAACATAGCTTTAAATTCCTGCCTACCACAATGTTATGTGCCATTACTGTGTTTTATATCTCGTGAGCATAGTCCATGGCAGAATGCCACTGACCTGGGTGGGGGAATGGTAAGAGGTCTTATTTGCCTATTGTAATGATGGTTCTAGCTACACAAATTACTAAACTAAAACAGGAACATGGGGCTGTAATTTGCCTTTTCACATACGCTCAGTATCAAATGGTGCATTAAACAAGGATGCATCTATGAGTTGGCCAGCACTGCGTATTTTCAGCATACCTTCTAAGAACCTGAAAGCCATAAGGAATGATTAATTTTGATGGCAGGAAAACTCACACAATTCAAAAGGTGATGTGTTCGAAACCTGTAACTGAGCTGAGAACCAGAAGGGATGCCTGCATCTGACACCAAGTATGTGCAGTTACATCTGCCCTTTGAAACACTACCAAGCCACAATCCTGGCGTTTGACGGGTGCGAGCAGCCCCGGCGGCCTCATTCGCTAAGCCAGCAGCTCAGATTTGCTCCTCACCTCAGCGGGGCCCCATTTTTCCTTTTTGTCTACACAGGTTCGCTCAACGAAGCAGGCTCCTATCTGTGCCACAGCGTCCTGCCGCGTTCCCCGATGGGCTTAAATCCCTGGCCGGGGATCTCACACACACACCCGGGACGACCCGGTGTCCCCTCACCCGCGGCTAGTTCTCCCCGGGGGGTGTGCCTCAGCACCCACCTCCGACCAGCCCGCGCCCCTCAGGAACCGGCCCTCCGCTCCGGCAGCCCCCCACGCCTCCGCGGGGCAGCGCAGCCTCGACGCTGGCCGCGCCCAGGGAGGGAGCTCGGCGCCCTCGGCGGCGGGAGGACGCCCGTGTGCCGCCCTCGTCCCGGCAGCCCGCTTCCTCCCTCCTCCTCCCTTCCCCTTCCCCACCCGCGGCGCGAGGAGGCGCCACCTCCCCGGCGCTGCCCCGGAGCATCTGCCGGGGCCGGGGGGCGAAGCACCTGCCGGGGCGAGGCGGGGGCCGCTCCCTGCGCGCGCGCCGCCCGTCCGCAGCAACGGCCGGCGCGCGCGGCACCGCAGTGGAGCGCGAGCGGCTGCCGTTGGCGAGGGGCGGGCGAGGCGGGGCGGGGCCGGGAGCCCGCGGCGGCGGCGGCGGCGGCGGCAGAGAGCTGGGGCAGGCGGAGGGGGGCACCGAGCCCGGGCAGCCACTAAGAGCGCGCCAGCCGCGTCTCCCCAGCAACGGGCCTGGCAAGTCAGGGCTGCGCCTCCTCCCTCCGTCCCTCCCTCTCTTCTTCCGTCCGTCCGTCCGTGAGGGTCGTTATCCCCCTCAGCCCGGCCGGCCGGGGACACTGGGGTTGAGGCTGCCCGCTCCCTTCTACCCGGTCCTCCGGGCCGGGGCTCGGGGTGTGTGGATGAGAGTGGGGGGGGAGGTTCCTTATTGGCCTCGTCCT
>JAVSBS010018297.1:0-20282 GCA_033124195.1 Coracias cyanogaster | reverse complement strand
CAGAACCACCTCTCTCGATCTGCTGAATGATGTGGTCAGACAAAGGTGGCATCATTCTGTTATACATCTGCTCAAATTTGGATTTAAAATTTCCATGGCATTTGATTTAATGCTGCTTGGCACTCCCATTACAGCGCTATGGACATCCACCAGACGGCAAACCAAGTGGATGGGTCTTGCAGTCCCACCACAGCAGGGATGCAGGGTGGAGGTGGAGCAGCATCACCAGGAGCTCAACCTCCTCCTCATCCAATCGCTGGGGGTTGTGGTGTGGGGTGACATTCGGACTTGGGCGCTGCAGTTGGGTGAGCAGAGGTCAGGCTCAGCCAGGCTATCGGAGTCTCCTGGGGCTTCACCCCGCACTTGGCTGGCTTTACCCCAGCACTGCTATAGGCAGCATCTTGAGGTCTGTCCCACCAGACAGCGGGTGGCTGTAATATTTTACCCAGGCTCACACAGACAAATGCTTGATGAAGAAATGCTGCAGGAAGCAGATGCTGCTCTTTCTAGTCTCTCCAGCCTACAGGGAAGAAAAAATATGTCCGGCTGGGGAAGGGTTAAGTCAAACCACCAAGGCAAAGAGTGCTGTGAGGGCTTCCCATTTGGTCAGCATGATCAACTGCTCCAGCTGCTTCCCAGTGGCAAGTGGCTCCCAGCATCTAAAGTACTGTTTAGCATGGAAATTATATGTATCAGTGCTAAATGCTTTCATATCTGCTTCACGGCCCATCCATATTTGCAGGGGGATTATTCTCCCAGGTTCTGCAGATGTCTGCTCCAGCTTTCTCGGCACTGTTGGCTGCACAGATAGTTTTGGTCTTTGCAGCTTCACGTCAAGAAAGGTCAATGAATTTCCTACCTGCACCCAATCCCCTTGATTTGGCTTCCTCCCACACAGAAACACGGCATTTGGGGTCGGAAGGAGCTGGTCCTGCGTTGAGACAGGGAATGTGGCACGGGGGAAGTCACCCAAATCCCTTCTCATCCTATTTCCTTCGGGTTGTGCTGCTTTGAAGCCATATAAAGCGATTCCTTTCTTCCAAAGGAAATAAAAAGTGCTTGTCCATGGACTTACACTGAAACAACCATATTTCAATAACTGTCTCAGGACAACTATAGCAATATCCCTCCTGTTTATATAAAACATCTTTCTCCAGCCTGCGGCCACCACTTGTCAAGGCTCCTGAGATGTCTTCAGGCTAAAGCCATGCAGCCATGTGAAGCCTGGCAGCGTAAAGCTCTCCACTCCCAGCTAATCTGCCAAAAGATATTGAGCAAATTTAAAGAGCATGTTTATCGTGGGCCAGCACCACCAGACGTGTGGCCATGGTGCTCTTGAGCTGATGCCAGGAAGACTGAAGTGTTATTGCACCATCAAATCATTGCTAAGATGGTATGAAGAGGAGCAAAGCAAAGGTTGTGCTGATATAACCGTATCAGTAAACACGTCCTTATCTCACACCAGGCAAAGCTTTGCACCAACGCAGCCTCCCAGCTTGCTGAGGTGCCCCGAGTGACCCTATGGCTGCTTGAAAGGTGAAGCCTCTCTCTCCTTGTGCCACACAAAGGGGCCAGGAGAGACAATGGAAATCTGAATCACAGGCTCATTCCCGTGCTTGGGAGTGATGGAATTATTTATCTGACACATCTCAGGAGGCTGGGAAACTGCTGAAAGATGTTAGCTCATATCTCTACCTGTCCTGAAGCTCTCACTCAACCACAATTATCTCTGTCCAACCCTGATGTCCTCAGTGACTGTTGCTGCTGCTGCCTGTCGAGCAGGCTGAAGCCTCTGGGGTGTCCCTGCTGCATTTGGTAATCACTAAATTATCTCCACATCTAATCAAAAGATACTTGCTGCAGCCAGTGCGCAGAAGGTCGCTTGTCTCCCCCAGGCAGCTCCACCACACTGGTGGGGCAGAAGGAGCCATTTCACACCTCGTTGCCCCAAAGCAAGGGTCTTTGGGGGATGCTCTTAGTTCAAAGTGCTGATGTGCCAAGAAGGGGTGGCTTGATCGCAGCTGTGGAGCCACTCGTGCTAAATGTTGAGTAACCCCTTGAAAGCATAGAGGGAAATAGCACTGGGGGACAATTTATATGAACACAGGGTTGAAATTGGGGTGGTGGAGCTGCTTGCCTTGCCTCTGAGTCATGGCTGGGTACTCAGTGTGGCTAGGAACAACTGTGGTTGTCTCAAAATACTCAGATCCTTGCTCACACCCTACCTCCAGCACCATTTTCAGTAGCATTGGGTGCTTCTGTTTATCTTTCTAACAGTCCAGTCCTTAAAATATCCCCAGCAATCCTCCCAAGCATTTAAATTCCATGATGCTCAATGTAAAATAATTACACAGGCTAATTAAGTGTTATGATAGCAAAGTGTTCTGTAACAAATTTTCAGCTTGTTGCTATTCACCATCATTGACTGTCCCCTTGGGTCCTCACTGCTATTCTGGAGAAGAATAAATAGGCATCAAACCCAGCTTCTGCCCTTGGTATTTGATACATCTGCTCAACGTCATCACTTAAGACTGATCCATGTACGGCTTCTGTGGAGCATATATATTTATTGAATATATAATGCAGCCGGTTGGGTCTGGGGCATGTCTTGTTGTCCTGATACAACCCATAGAGTGGTTGGAGTTGTGTTATTACCAAGGGTAGCAGCAAGTGGTGTGTTCCTGGTATCGGCTGGGCTTTGCTGGTGGCTGAGCAAAGAAGCACAATCCCTCGCTGGCAGAGTTTTCCTAGCAAAGACTTCTAGTTTGGCTACAAGGGAACAGAGTAGCTGGCAGTGATTTTACTGCTTCCAATCCAACATACAGTTTAACTGTTGTAGCTGCTGCTCACACTGGGATGTGCCAGGACACTGCTTCCTACCAGAAAACCCCATCATCTTCTTCCCTCCTTCACCACATTAAAATCTATGAATATAAGCAAGCTTCTATTGACATCCCCATTTCCTAGCTGATGGAGCAGAATGGCTTTATCAATACTAGCATACACTAAAACCACTAGGATTTTCCACATAGGTGAGTTCAGATATTTTGGTTCCCAAACCTGTCCTGGTAGCACTGCTCTCCCTCGGTGCTAAGTCCCTGCCAGGATTCGCTGCCACTTTAGCCCCTGCTCACCTCCTTTATTGGTATTTCTGCCTTGGTGGGAGAGATGCCAACAAGGCTGAAGGGAAAAGAGGCGCTAATGTTGTTAATTTGACCTTTGTGAATTTAAATTCCAGTCTCTCCCCAGGGGAGTCAGTGAGTGAATGAAAGAGCAGCAGCAAGAAAAGGGGCAGCATCAGCAGTCTGGGGAGCTGAGCTGGAGCAGGTGGGAAGTCTCTTGGTCAAACTGCCACCCGCTGTGGAACATGTTTCCAAACCTGTCTAATGATGTGGCCATGAAGGAAATGCTCTCATCACTTGCTGCTCTCCTGTGTTTCTCAGCCACAGGCTTTCGCTATATCTGGACCAATTTGATGTGCTTTATTTAAATGCAAAGCTACGCTCCCTTCCCCTCCTCAAAAGAGCCTCCAGTTTGGAAAAACAGACAATTGTATTCAGTTCTGCTTAGCTTGGGTGTCATTTTCCTTTGTTTTAGGCACACTTGCGGTGGCAGGAAACATTTCTTCCCTGGGAAGGCATCAGCTGCGCTCCCCTGTCTCTCCCGAGCACATACAGGAGTGAGGATAATAACTTATTTTGATAACAATTTAACAGCTTAAGGGAGTGGATTGTGCAGCCAGGACCAGCCAGGGCTATTAGCTGTTGGGTGCCAGCTCCTTGTGTTGATCCAGGCTTGAATGCTAATGGCAAAACAACACCACAAGCGCTCGGAGCTCGCTCTGCTCGAGAGCTTTCTGCTGGGCTGCTTTGGAGAAGCCTCATCGATTAATGAAGGAGAGGCTTTCCCCTCTGCTTGGGTTCCCCCTTCCTTCCCCAGGGAAGCGCTGCGATGGGAAGCGGTCCTGCAGCTGCATGGGCATGCTTTGCCTCGATGGGTGAAGTGACCTTGTCCCTCCCTGACGGGCTTCATGGCAGGGCAAGGTGAGAAGCGGCTGAGCACAGACTCAGGGGAGCTGAAATCATCAGGAAGACAAATCAGGAAGACAAATCACGGCCTGAGGCAAGCTTCAGGCTGGAGGCCCTTGGGACAGGCGCCTATCCACCCAGGACAAGGGATGCTGAGCCTCGCTGCATTCCTTTTCAAGCCTCATCTGGGAATTTCTTGGCTTCCAGATGTTTGGGGGGGCAGCTGGAATGACTCTCCTAATGTGCCACGCTGACCTCAAGCCCAGCCTGACATGACTTCTGCCTGGGGCAGAAAATATTCACTGCTACTGAGGAAAGCAGCTTTCCTGATGGAGTGGCCAACTGTGTGTGGATGCCCATGTGTCCCAGCACTGGCCAGAATCAGGAGCATAAATAAACCAGCTAAAATATCAGCTTGGACCATGATGCCTGTGCAGGGAGCCTGAATGCTGAGGGACATCACTCTGTGCTGGGGACAGTGTGCTTAGAGGAATTCGGGTGAATCAGTGCTGCTAAGAAGGCAGCACAAAAGAGCTCTATGGGGCTCAGCTGCTCTGCTCCCTGGGGTAAGGGTTTGCTTGCAACGCCTGCACCCCATGAGATGGGTGAGCATCACCTTGAGTCCATCTCTGCCACACTGCTGTGAGCAGAGACCTTTCCAGCTCAGTGCGTGTGCCTCGGAGAGTGCTGGCACCCTGGTGATATCACTGTCCGGCAACGCATCCTCATTAAAACGTGTGAGAATAAATAATGAAGGGACTGGTGACCCAAGGGAGGAGGAGAGCCCACAATGGGCTGTTTTTCAGAGGAGGGATGCTGCACACATGGCCGGGCCCCTCCATCCATCCAACTGATGTCCTGCTGAGCTGTGCGCTGGAGGAGCGCTGGGCTCGTGTTCCCAGCATGTGCCATTTCCCAAGGGTTATGCAGACATTAACAAATTAAATCTCACGGCCTTGCCACAATTCTCATTAGTGTCATTCTAACAACCCTCCATGTGAAGAGGCATCAAAACAAAGTCTCCAGTTTTGTAAATATCCCTCCCTAGGAATCGCTGCCTGAATCAGGCACAGCTTAAATGGGCCCCACGGAGGAGGGCTGGTGCTGAGCTCCAGCAGACATAAGACAATTAGTTTCATCTCTTCATCTCATTCTAAGCCCCCTCCTTCAGCTGCAAGCAGCTCTCACATGTGCCAGTCCCACCCCAAATCAATCTGTTTCTCAGGGATGACTGGCTGGATGTGTGGAGATGCTGGAGATTGTGCAAAGCTGAAGCCTGACATGTTGCATTCCCCTGTCCTGGGGTGATGGGCACTGAGGTGTACTAAATCCTGCTTGGATTCACGCAGATAAATCCCTACTGAGCAAAGCCCAATCAAGCAGCACCCACTGCTTGAAGGTGGCAGCGATTGCAAGGCATATCCACCAGCAAAGCCATGGCAGATGTTCTCCCTGCTCTCTGCCCTCTCCCCTGGGCTCAGGAGGTTCCAGCAGTGGGTGGCAGAGGCTAGGAGCTGGGCATGAGGATGCTCTACGACATGCCTGCTGCCCTGGGTCATGCCATCAGCTGGTCCATGCATTGCAAGAGGGCCCTTGGCTGGTGCTTCCATGGGTCAGAGCCCACAGAGCTGGATGTGTGTTGCACCAGGGGAGTAAGAAGAAAACAAATGCCATTTATCACAGCCTGACATGGCCAAGGACAACCACCTTGCTGAGCAGAGCGATGAAACCTTCAGGGAGCAAAGCACATGAGTGATGACCAGGTTTTGTGTCTGCACCATGGCCAGGCCAGAGACAGGCATTTCCATTTCCACTGGCAGCCTTGCTCTGCTTCGGCTTTCTGCCTCCATTTCTTGGGCTGGGGAAACTCTGGGGATGCTCCCTGCAGGGCTGTGGCTCCTTGGCTTGGCCAGGCATTGAGTCAGCCAGTGCCAGGCTGTAATATTTTAAGAAGGAGTTTTTAATGCTGCTGTTAATGGGTGGCGGGCAGCCATCCGTCAGCGCCCGGCCTCCGCAGCCATCCATCACCATGATGGAGAGAGCTGCTCTGAGCAGCAGCAACCGACCTGGGCAGGCCAGGCAATTGCTTGGTGCTTGCTCTGATCTTCATTCAATGGTGGGAAAACGAACTCTGCAGCATCCCTGAGCTCGGGAGGACCTTCCTGCTTGTCCCTGTGAGCTCCTTTCCCTCAGCCACCTTTCCTCCCCAAAACCTGTCACTGAAGCAGACCTGTCACTGCTGAGGTGACATCCGAGTCACATCTTGAATATAGGCTAAAAGCCAGTTTTGGCACAAACACATCTTGGGCCTGACCCAGTTGGATGCAAATCAATGTACGGGTGTTGAGTAGGAGTAAGCTGCCCATGACCCTGCTGGTCTCACTCAGCTCAGCTGAGCCAGCCTTGGCCATGGCCACAGCCCCAGAAGCTCCTCGTGGGTGGTGGCCACTTAAAGTACTCAATGGCATCTAGGAATGCTGGGGGACAAAATGTGGCTGCGTCCTGAGAACATGGTGGCCACATTGCACAGCTGAGGTGGGCTCTGCAGAAAGTCACAACCTCCAGTTGTCATCCCTGGGCAGGGGGATGGCAGAGGGGGTGCTCATAGAGGACAAAGGTCCTGGTGTCCCTGGGCATGACAGAATGGGCAGTATGGGAACAGGGGCAGGGTAGATGTCTCTTTGCTCACCTTCCCCTCAAGCCCAGCCCAACAGACATTTGTTTTCTCTATTTTTAGCTCTCCTGAGCTCTGCATCTTCCACCTGCCTCAACTGTCACCCTGCAAAGAGGCTGCTGCAGCAGCCAGCACAGGGCTGCAATGCAGCCTCAGCACATGCCAACTCCATCCAAAAAGGAGCTGGGCAGCTGCAGATCAGCCCAGAGACCTTCCCCAGACCCTCTTCCAGCTGCCCCTGCCCCTGGGGTCCCCTGGGGATGGCGAGGGTGGGCTGGGGACACAGGACACTCACCCGTGTGGTTGGTGATGGGTGGCAGGCTCTCGCAGTACTGCTCTTGGACAGAGGCTGCAACTGGGCTGTCCCAGAGGAGAAACGCCTGCATGGGGAGAGAGCAGACCACAGGCAGGGTTAGATGTGCAATATGCCGCTTCCCTAGCCCCAGTCCCTCCTTGGATACAGCAGTGGGTGGGTCAGTTCTCAGCTTGCCCATGTCTTGGTGGATGCCACCCCCCAAAAGCTGCACAATGTGCACGTACCCATTTGCAGGATGGGTTCCTCAGCCCCAAGAGCCGGGCTTGTCCAGCCTGGGGCTGGGGCAATGATGCTCTCTGCTCTGTTTCCCACCCACTAACCCTCTCCTGCCCCCAAATCCCCCTTAGCAAACCATCCTGCAGCCCTGCACGGTCCCTGCTGGGTCACAGAGCTTCTGCTATTTAGCAATTTCATCAACACTTCTAGTTTTAGCATCTTTGCATCCTGAGAGCAGGCAGGGGAAACATGATAAGCCTGACACCATGCTCAGATTTTCAATACCTTATTAAAATCACAGCCTTGTAAGCTGTCAGTGGGAAGATGTTAATACACGTCCTTAAGGAGATCGGATCCACAGTCAGCTGGGTCTGGATAAAGCCTTTTTTCAGGAGAAAGGCTTGTCTACAAACACTGACATTCCCGTTGCATTGGGAAGCACAGACCATGATCTATCCCATCCCTTCTTCGGAGCAGCTCCTGGGTGGCTCTGCAGCTCCACTGCAAGGGAAAACCATTGACTCCATCTGCTTGGGAAGCTGTTTTGGAAAAGCTACTACTGCACTATTGTGCCTTCACAGGAGTTTGGGGAAACTAAAACTGAGGAAGGCAATTGCAAGCGGAAGGTGGCAGAGGGAAGGTGCTGGTAGACCCAAGGCTCACCAGGGAGGCAGGTGGGGGTAGGAGAGGACCTGCTGTTTGGCAAAATATGGGGATTTCTACCAGAGCAGCTGCCACTTCCTCCTCCGGATCAGACACGGGCTGATCTTCTCTGCTCAGGGGACAAATGCCAAGGGTGGATGAGGCTGGACTCCACTTCTCTCAACCCAAGGCTGCCCTGCAAGGACTGACCCAAGTCCTTGGAGGGAAGCTCACTGCTGACTGATTGAATGGCAGAGCCGTGCTCTGAAACACAGGCACATACAGATCCCTCGGGAAACTCAAACCCATGCCTGGAGGCAGGAAAGGCTGCAGCCTCCTCTACCTCCAAGCAAGCTCCCAAGGGTGGTGGGCTTTCATGCCGTCCTGTGCTGAGCCAATACAATGAACAACAACCTCCACTTTCCCCACCAGCCTGGCTGGTCCCTAGTGCCTGGTCCCTTTAGCCATGTAAACGCTGGCTGCTCCTGCTGGCACACCCAGCGCTGCCCTGCGCCTTACCACAGCATTAGCAGGATTTATTCAGACACGGTGACAAGCTCAGCACCCACTTGCTCTTTTGCAAACAGCTATTTACTGCCTTGGGAAGCTGGTTTTGACAGCAAGAGAGATGTCAGGCAGACGTATAAGCAGAGCTGAGAATAGCTTCCTTGTTGTGACTGCTCCAGACAGCACAAGGGGATTTGGCAGCAAAGCCCTGCCCCGAGCGCGGGAGCTCCTGGGGTGCTGGTCCTGCAGGAGCCGGCCACCTCTGGGGCCTCTTTGCCAAACGCTGAGACCACCCAAACTCCAGACGTGAAGTAAGTGAGGTGTAGCGAGATCGGCTCCCCTCTCTGTTGAAGCCCACGGCTGGTGGCCATCGGACCTGGTGGCTCTTTGCATGGGTAGTTGGGACAAAAGCGTTCCTCCCCAAAGGGGCTGGGATGGTTCGCCTACCTGAACAGCCTCTCAAGTGTTAATTGGATGTGTTTCTCCTAATCCCAGCCTGCACCAGACTGGCAGTGCCCGTTCTCCTTCCAGACACAGGGAGAGGTCTTGGCACTCTAAGAGCAGCAACATGGACCGAGCTACAGCTAGAGGCGGGTGTGGATGGATGGAGTGCTGGCTCTGGCTCTTTGCAGGCTTTGTAAATGAAGTGAAACAGCTATGGAAGGAAGGAAGGAAGGAAGGAAAAGAAAGAGAGAAAGAAAGAAAGAGAGAAAGAGAGAAAGAAAGAAAGAGAGAAAGAGAGAAAGAAAGAAGGAAAGGGAAAGAGAGAAAGAGAGAAAGAAAGAAGGAAAAGGAAAGAAAGAAAGAAAGAAATTTAAAAAAGAAAGAGAGAGACAAAGGAAGGAAGGAAGGAAGGAAGGAAGGAAGGAAGACGTTCTTCAAAACACAACAAACCCTGACAGCTTTTTTTTTACCAGGCTCTCGGTCTTGTCTCACTGCAAGGTGGCCAATGCTCTTGATAGAGGCAGAGGTTTTTCCCAGTCCCGTCAGCCTCAGCTCCCGGGGAGTAAGCTGAGGAAGGTGGATTTGCACAGGCCAAAAGCCTCCTGACCTGGAACTCTGATGGTCAGATTCATCTGTTTTGCCCTTTGCAGGTTACTTTAACCCCTCCCCAGGCTTTGCAGAGAGAGGAGGTCAAAGCTCTGTCCTTGAAGAGCTTCGCCTGCCAGAGCATCGCTGCTGTATGATGCCACATGGCGCCCAGCAGGTCCCAGCCTGGCTAGGCTGGAGCCAAGCACACCTCAACAGTCCCGAAACGGTGGTGGATCATGCTCAGGCCAGAGACAGGCCATGTCCCTCTGTCCTCCCAGCCCTGCTTTGACATAGGCTACAGCTCCTTCGTGCTCTGCAGTGAAGAACACCTCTGCGACCTCTCTCAGACTGCCAAAATCCTGGAGAGCTTCCGCTGAGCGCTCAGCTGCACAGGAAAGAAAAGCAATCTGCGTTTCTAGAGCAGCTGCTTCGCACAGAGGTCCCTGCCAGCCCAGGGAGTTGCTCCCACAGGGGTGATGGTTCTGGTGGGAACTGCACGGGCCCCATGGGGCCCCACAGTGGCAGCAGCTTCTTCTCCACCAGGAGCCACTGATGTCTCCACTGCTATTGCCTCAGTATCCACTCAGCTCCCTTGCAGGCTCTGCTAACATAGAATCACAGAATAGTTTGGGTTGGAAGCGACCTCAAAGATCGTCTAGTTCCAACCCCATGCCATGGGAAAGGACACTAGACCAGGTTGCACAAGGCCCCATCTCCATTTCACACAGCAGATGCCACTGGTGCTGCATTAACCTCAGACCTCACAAAGCAGCAAACTCCTTCCTTTCACCCCCATGTCACCTGCAGCAGGACCAGCCAACCCCACCAGTCCTGGCTGCACGGCTCAGACATCAAAACCTGACCCTGCTCCAGTGTTTAATGCATCGGCAAACACCAACTGCAGTCAGTGTCCCACCATCCACCAAGACAAGGCTGTCTCAGGAGGGAAACTGAGGCACCAAGTACCCCTTGCAAAGGTCACCCAGGTTCTGCTGCACCATGTGGGGCAGGTCACTCCTGTCTGGACCCGCTAGCTGTGTCCTGATGCAATGCCACAGGGGGTTTCGGAGCCACTCTCTGTGCCCGTGAGGAGGTTGAGGGCCTCGCTGCTGCTATGGGTGTGAGCAGCAAAACCACACACACCCCCAGTGTCAGCCTCAGTGACCTGCCACAGACCTAGCAGCAAAATTCAATTAGTAACAATTAGGATTTAACGTCCCCCCGCAGTGTTTTCCCTCTCCAAAGCAATCCACAGATGTTAATTAATATATTCACATCAACCCCTGCACCGCACTACCCAGAGACAGGCTTGTCCCCTCTTGATGTCTTACTGCCTCAAGACGGGCTCTGCGTGGCAGGAGGGGCTGACAGCTCTGAGCAGCTTGTAGCCTAATTAGCGATCTAAGTTGGGGCTTGGGTTTTCCAGTGCCGACAGGGCTGTAATTGGAGAGCAGAACAATTAGCAGGACACAGCAGCGTGAGCCAGTGGCTTTGCACAAAGCTGGAGATGTCAGTGGGACCAATGGATGGTGATGGCCACTGAGACCTCCTGGGGAATGGGGGTCAACAGCAGCCACCCTGGGCTTGTCCTTGCTGTAAAGACCTTTCTCACCCATCAGTTCTGCCCCCCAGCTTGGCTCCCTGCAGCACTTGGTGCAGAAGAAGAAAGACCTCATGGGACACACACACAAGGGAAGGGCTGAGCACAGTCTCTGCCCTGGACCTTTCCTGAGGTTCCCCAGGGTGTTAGGCTGGGATCGAGTCTGCTTTTGGCCTTGAGCCTGCAGAAAAAGGTGTCAGACTTCGAGTGTTAAACACAGTGAATGTTAAAAGAGCTGGCTGCCAGCCTTGGATGGCAGAGCAACATCAGCAGCACAGGAAGGGAGGACACGCAGCAGCGGGTCTTGCTAACACCACAGCCATGGGCTGGAGATGGCCTTGGAAAGACTGCCCGAAAGAGCTGGCCCCTCGGATGTGCTTGGAGGTGGCCAGGGTGCCTCCAGCCCCTGCTGTCCACCGCTCTCTGTCCCCTGCCCTCACTCCACTATGTGGGATCGCTTGGCCCTTGTCTCCTCTGACTTCCAGGCACCATCTTCTGCAGCTGATGAGCTTCTCACCACCTCCACCTTGAGGGCTTTCACTTGGATACCTCCCATCCCCAGTCCAAGCCACAAATGAAACCCCCAGGGAGCTTCTGGTCCCTTGTACAACCCTCTGCCTCAGCCCTGACAGGGACCTGCTTTGCCAGCCCCTGAGCCCGAGGTTTCTCCTCGATCTTTGCTAACAAGTGGCCCCTTTGCTCCTTCCCTCGCTGTCGTGCAAAGCCACATCAGAAGCCCTATTAGCATCAAGGCATCTAGGCAAAGCGCAGGCAGCAGAACATGGCTCAAAGCAAGAACCACGACAGGATGTTCCATGGCTGATGTGACTCGCGGGGGGAAGAGCTGGCAGTGGCAATGCTTCCATGTGGCATTAAAATCTGTGAATTAATTAATTTAACCTTAGTAGAGGGCCAGCCCCTGTTGTGTGTAGATAGAGGCTTTGGGTGTATTTGTTTTGTTTGGAGTCTCTCTCTGAGCGTGCTGGATGCAGATCCTAACAAAAGAATATCAATCAGGGCTAAATGAATGCCCTCTAAAACCTGATTTATGAGCAATTAAAGGTTTTCCTGGATTAAGCTCAGGTCTCTCTCGCTTGCCATAAATAATTCTGACTTCATTTATCTATCAAAAGGAGCGTGGATTTTTGGGGACACGTGAAAAAAGGATAAAGGCGTTCGGATGCTGGAAGCTAAAGCCACAAACAAGCTGGCGAAGGGGACACTGCATGAATCAAAGCAGCTCCCGTGGCATCCAGATTGGCCAGAGCAAAGGCTGGGGAAGAGTTGGAGCAATGGCTGCAGGCACGAGGAAGGGCTGTTGTCCCAAGGTGGTTGTATTAAACTCTCCTGCGGATTGTGCATGTGGGACCCATGTGCATTCACAGATATTTTCATTTGGGGCTTGGAGATTTGTCTTCCCCAGCTGCCTCCCAAGACCTACATCTTGGCTGCCCCAAGCACCCTCCTTCACCTGTCACCTCTTTAGGGTCATACCCTGGGCTGAACATCCACTGTTTAATTCACCTATAATTTTTCTCCAGTTTATCTGCATTCCCAGCTAGGGAAAGCTTGGCCACACCAAAGCTGTATCTGCCATTGCCTTTCCAGGATGAATAGTGCAGGATTTCAGGGTGAAAGAGGGACTAGGAGCTGGAAAAGGCCAACACCCTTTGTCTTCTGTCATCTGAAAGGAAGCGATTGCTTCTGGGTGCGTGACTCACGGAAAAAGCAGGACACTCTGCAGAGAAGGAGGGTCTCTTCTATTAGCTCAAAATACAGTTAGAGAAAAAAGGAAAAACAACAGATGGGCCTCTGGGTCTGTTATACCATCTCTAGAAAGAGCCACCCGCTCATGAGTGACAGCTTTCAAGTGTTGGACCACAGCTCCTGGGCTCTGCTTGTTGAAGGAGCCCCACGCTAGAGATTTGTGTTTTCTCCAAGGTGAAGCCACAGCTGTAGCCTCTCTAAACGCTGCAGACTCAGACCCCAGCTTGAGCTTGTCGCTCGCAACAAACTTCTAGGCCAGCCCAATGTGGGATGTGTGGTGGGCAGAGCTGTCTGTCAGGGCAGGGTTGTGCTGGCTATGCAGGCTGTTCTCCTCGTATTTCTATATATTCATCCTATGCCGATAGAGCGGCTATTCTGGGAACGGGCTGTGCCATTTCCATTCACTTCTTCGCAGGAGATGCGAAAGCACGGGGATGATTTCATACACACCGAATTCACACACAGCGGCTCTGAAGGAAAGCAAGGACTGGAAGAGATCCCCAGGGTCAGCACGTCCTGCTACCGCAGCTCCGCGTCTTACACAAGGATTTGAGCAACAAAGGGGTAGAGGGCTGGATTTTGGGCTTGTCGCTGCTGGAGTTGATCATGGGAGAGGGGACACTACCCCACCCCCAGCATCACACTCTGACTTTTCCTCAAATGCTTTTGCGAACAGCATTGTTGCAAACAGCAAACATTATCAGCCCCAGAAATGTCATCCGTTCCCGACAAAGCTGCTGGTGAGCTGTTTCTTTTTTAACCACGTGTTTAGCTGGTTTAAATGACTTGCAGGGTGCCAAAGAGCATTTTGCAGCAAGTTTGGCTGCCTATCTCCTGGTCTGTCTGTCCAGCCCCACGAGGGATGTCAACCCAGCAAAGCAAGGTGGACAAAGCAAAGCTAAACTGGAGCTGCTGGGGAACTTAGCCCAGGGATCTGCAGGCTGGAAGATGTGCCCAAGCAGGGAAGATTGGCCCCTGCTGAGCTCTCTGTTGGAGCTGGACTGCTGCAGATCTCTGTCCTCGCAGGCTGGACGCTGCTGTGGGTATGCCTGGCTGCTGGGATGCGCTTACCTAGGCTGGAGCTTTATGGTCCTTTAGCCCACGCTGTCCCCGAGGAGAGGGTTGGGATTGTGCTGGAAAAGGGTCTGAATTTTGAATGCATTTATTTACAAAGAAAAATAAGTAGTTTGACTGCAAAGGGATGTTTTGTAGATCGGGTGTTTCTTTTTGGAGCTGGCAGGGAGAAACTTCTCTGTGCTTGGGATGGTTTTTGTGACCCCCTCCTTGTTCCAGCCCCAGCTCAGTGGTTTGCTCTCGAACTCTGGAAGCTTTTTGAGGATTTATTCTCCCTGTCCTCACAAGAAGACCACCCTTGGGGAACACCTAGGGATGGCCAGGGAAACCTCCGAGCCTGAGGAAGTTTAGCAGAGGATGGGAGCTGTGTCTCGGCACCTTTGGCTTTTTTTCTGACCACTTTTTGCTCACACAGCAGCTATCGGGAGCTGTTATACTCACTTGGCTGTCCCCATCTAAGACCCTACACTTATTGCGCCGGGTCTGCAGCTTTGCCAACGATGTCCCCACATATTGCCCAAGAAGGACCTGGGCTGGGGGGAAGAGCTCCTGCCCTGCCTCACCTTCATTTCTTCCATCAGAACCAAACAAAACCAGGGAATATAACCACAAAAGAGCTCCTATAAATCAGGATCAGGGGTGTGCAGTTAGAGGGGAAAGCAGCTGCTCTGAAGAGATGCTTTAAAAGTCAACACCCACTTGGCAAGGAGGTTGCCTGGTGCATATTAGCTCTTCTCATCGCTTAGGTGAGAACTTTCCTGTCCCAAAGGTGCAGCTAAATACTCCTCCTGGCTCTCACCTCTATGAACCGCAATGGTGCTAACAGGGAGGGCTGACCCTCCGCTTTCTCGGCTGTTTTAACTCTGCAGTCACAACCGGGCCACTGAGACAGCATTGTGCAGAGATCCCGGCAAATCTTTTTCTTTTAACCCTCTTTGACACGGTGGTTTAATCAAAAGCCTGGTCATTTTAACCGCCTGCAGAGGTTTGTTCAAATAGCGTTCAAGATTTCAGTGGAAACCTTTTCATCTCCTCGTTTCCCCCGCGGTTTGGGATTTAAACGTGCTTTGGGCTGGGAATATTTCCTTTCTTGATGAGCCCTCGGGGAGGAGGAATATTGCTTCTGACAAAGCATTTGCATTTTGTGCAGAGCTGCAAAATTAGCAGCGACCAGGGTTCCACAGCGAGCAATTTAGAGAGGGAAGTCTTGTGCTCTGCAGATGGGGTGGAAAGGAGAGGGTTCTTTAGAAAATCCATCAAGGGGGATACAATTGGGCATTGCATTTGTGCTGTCCCCATTCATCACACCCCCCAGAGCGGCCGCCCCCTCCCAGCAGCCTGAGGGAAACTGGTTTCACTGGGAGGTGGGAGCTTTCAGGAGAGCTGGGCTGCGCTCGGGAGGACCCGGCTGCGAATCTCTCCCCCTTTCATGATCCTTTCACTGACCCCAGCCCCCTTCCCCCGAGTTTTGGGGCACCTTGAGCTCCTGCCAAGCCCCCACGCCTCGACTGGAGGAATTCTCCCGAGGGCCCCTTTGTGTTGCGCTCTCTCCTTTTACTTTTCCCTTCCTTCAAAGCAATGGAAAAGTCATCGCGGGGAAAGCGAGCGGTGCGAGGGGCGATGGGGAGGAAGGCAGAAGGGTCCTTCTGGGAGGAGAGGACTGAAAAGCATCTTACCTGCAGGAGGAGGAGGAGGCGGGCAGGACGGAGGCTGGGCACCATCCTTAACTCCCGGTGCGCCCAGCTCCCCGGGGCATGGCTGGCAGCGGGGCCGGCTCCTGCTGCGAGAAAATCCTCCGGGCTGCCGGGGGGTGCAGGGAGGCAGGCAGGCACCCTCCGCCCCCCGCTTCGCTCAGCGACCTGCTCCTGCCTTTGAGAACCTCCCTCAGAGCCGGTCCTCTGCCTTCCCACCTTCCAGCTCGCCCGCCGATGGGCTACATCCCTCCCCACCGGCTTCCCACTCCCCCCTTCTCTCCCTCCTCCTCTCCCTCCTCCCCTTTTCCTTCCTCCACCTCCCTAGTGCCTTCCAACTCTGGGATTTTTTTTTTTCTCTCCTTTCTCCTTTCCTCCCTCAGCATCTTTACCAGCAGAAACTTCCCACCTGCCTCCCCTCACTGCCCCCCCAGGGTCCTCCTGGACCAGACTCTCCCCCCTCTGCCCCCAGACTCCCGTTTTGCAGCCCCTGCTGTGGGCTGTGGGCTCCAGTGTGTGCATGCCAAGGGCTGGGGGCTGCAATTTGGGGTTTATTTGGGGGTTTATTTTACATGGGTCTGCGGGGGAGGGCTGTTATGTATTGGGGGATTTGGCTCCAGGGCTCTGGCAGAGGGATAGGGGAGGGGGAGGCTTCTCCTCCTGCTCCCACCCTTTGCAAACCAGCTGGGGAACGCCAATGGAGGTGAAAACCCCTTTCCCCTTCCCACAGCGATGGGCTGGAAGGTGCTTCAGACCTTCCTCGTGAGGGAGATGCTCCTCAGCCAAGGAGGGGATGTGGGGCGGGTGGATGTAGGTCCTTCCACGCAATGGGGCTGTACTGGGGCCGTTTGATCCTAACGGGGGGAAACTGAGTCACGGAGGAGGTGAGGGTGCTGCTGGGAGGGTGCCTTTTCTTGTAGGATGCCGGTGGAAGGTGACAGGCGATGGGGAAGGAGTAGGGGGTCTTGAACTGACAGAGCTGGGGAGCACAAACAGTGTTTGGGGGTACGTGTGTCCTGAGGAGTGTGGGAAGCAGCAGTGGCTGGTGCAGAGGAGCCTGGGTGATGCCCCTGGGCTCTTGGCTCAGGACATTCCACCCTCTCCAGCCTAACCCTCATGTCTTAAACAGTCCCTGTCGTGCCTCTGTCTCACCTCCTGCCATCCCCTGGCAGCCTCTACCCTGGCCTCCTGGGGAGGGAGTCCGCACATCCTCTGTCTCTTGGGCCAGGCTTGGGTCCATCCCTGAGCTGAATGAATCCCTGGCTGGACAAAACCTGCTCCCCTATGCCAGGGCAGTTTCAGGGCATCCTTTCTGCATCGCCTGGGGTTTGGGGGGTGGTGGGTCATCTCAGCTATGGCTGCTGCACCCACCCTGAGGAGAAAGCCAGGATCTACCTGCCCGTGGTGATCTGGCAGCAGGATGCCAGACAGCAAGTTATGGTTTCTTCTTTCCTTGAGGAAATAAGCCAAGGTGTGCTGCTAGGAAGGGGACGAATGAAGACCTTGCCATTGGGGTCACCACGCTGGGGGGACCAAAGATGTTTCCCCTACCGTCTGTTGCATCCACCAACAGCCTCTCATGGGGTGCTGGACCACTCTCCCCTCTTTGTCCCAGTCACAGCCTCCAGCTCTGGGAATGGCAGCAGACCACGGCATATTCCAGACAGATCAATAGGAGGGCAGTGTCTTTTGATGAATTCATGGCTGAAGCCTCCATCCATCTTCCCTGAGCCGCTTTCTGTCTCTGAAGTGTGGGAGAAGGCAGCAGATGATCAAGGTCCTTCCTGCATCTGCTGGACCCAGGCACAAGTGGCCAACCCAGCAGGAGGGTGCAGCCAATGAGCAGCCCAGGCCCCAAAGGGTAAATGCTCCTGGCCCAGTAATTAAAGGGAATAAACAACACAGGCATAAATCTTCCAGCATTAGCTGGATTTGATCAACTGTGTCACTGCTTTGGCAAAGGATTTTGAAAATATGTAAAGCTCTGGTAAATTCAGGAGACTTTTTGTTTCTTAGGCCTACTAACATCCCTACCCCTGAGAAGTGACAGGATGTGATGCACTTCAGAGCCACCTCTGCATCACCTTCCACTGCCATAAGCCCAACAGAAAATGCAGAATTTTCTAAAAGAGGCTTGAGAAAGCTCCTGCGCCCTTGAGCATCTTGGATTCAGCCCATTCCCCGAGTGCATCATGGGTCTAGGATACAGCTCCACGTTCTGGTTTTGAGGGATGCTCAGGGCTTTGTGCACCCCAGTGCACAGAAGGCACCTTGCAGCTGGGAGCACTGGAGACCCCCTGTCCTTCGAGCCCCTGGGGCTCATCCTCGGCCATCTCAGCCTGCCCATGGCCACTGAATGGGACATGTGCAACCGCCACGCTCTTCTCAAGTGCCCAAAGTGTGGGGTGAGGGGTGGGAAGCAAAACTGAACCTCAACTATTTTTAGTTAAGGAATGGGTTGCCAGGGACATGAAGATAATTCCTTCCCTGTATATTAGGGAAACGGCCGCAGTGCTATTTCAAAGGCCTAATTGAGGGGATTTATAGTAAAATGCAACTTGTCAGTTGTGGCGAAGGAAAAATAAAAAAGTCCCTGAGACAAAGAAATCAGTCCATTCGTCATGGTTAATCTCAAACTCCTCGGTGCGGCACAGAGACAAACGTGGGAGATGGGTATTAGGGATGGGGAGAATGAAGAGAAATATCGAATCTCTGGGAAGGAGGGAGAGGAGCTACTGAGCCTGACTTTATCTGCCTTTGGTATATTATTAGTATTATTTTATGTAACTGCATCTGGTTTGACACTCCTGCTTCTGAGCAGCTCCAAAACGGCTGCTCTATGGGGCTGTTTGTGTCATGAACATCACCACAGTGCTCCTACACTGTCCCCTGCAGCCACCCCCTCCCCTTGCCTGGCAAAACATGCAACTCCCCATGGCCATCCTGCGCAACGGGGACGAGACTGGGGCTGATCCTGCACCAGGAGAACACGACACATCTGTCCCCATTTCCTGCGCGGGCCATCGGTAGGAGTGTGGGCCATGGGGCTTTACTACCAAGTGGGGTGTCTGCAGGAAAAAAATAATCCTTGGTGTCATGGACCTATAGATGAGTCTAGTGGAAGAGTAGAGTTTGGCTTCTCAGCTGAGAACACAGCAGAGATCAGCACTGTGCCTCAGTTTCCCTTTTGGTGTGTCAGGAGCGTTCCTTTCCTGCTTTCGAGTGAAGCTGAGGATGCTTTTCGGTGCAGGGCTTGGTGGAGGAAGGACTGTCAGCACGTGGAGCTGCGTTAGCAACTGCAGGCTGAGAAAAAAGCCAGCACAACACATCACGTTCCTCCCAGGGGACTTGCTTTTTTGCCCTGGTTTTAAAATCCAGTTTCAGGCTTTCTGTCCTGTGTCTGACCCTTTTCTCTCCTCCTAGACCTGTAGTGAGGGGAAGAACACGCTCTCACATTCTGCCTGACAAAAGAAGTGGTAGCTGGGACCAGGGTTCTCTCATTCCAGGTCACCACATTATGTAATAGTGCCCCAAATTCAGGTAGCCCAGTTGTTTTTGACCACTGGCAACCTGGCTTATCCCTGCAAGCCTTATGGCTGCTCTGCAAGGAAGAGCAGGAAAGCTTAAACCACAGCCCCGCTGAATACGTTGCAAGGAGGGAAGCCAAAGGCGTGTTCCTCAATCCTCCTTTAACGGTTATTACCTTTGAGCTGTGCTGGCAGAAACATTTCTTGGTCCTGAAGACCTTGTGAAAGGCTTGCGTGGCCTCTGGGTTCTTCAAATCCCTGTTCATCCCCTCGCATTCTGCTGGAGATGCAGTTGTCCATGCAGGGAGAGAAACCAGCGTCCTGGGAGAAGGAAAACCTGACTGGGACATGGGCTGGGCTGGGTTTTACTCTGGGTCATTGCTCCATGCAGCAAACAACTGATTTCTTCAGTAAACAGATAATTCCATCCTGCCCTTTCTTTTCCCCTCCCCAGATTGTGTGCATCAATAAGAGATAGTACATTAACGAAACCACCAAAACAGCAAATTAAAACAAGCAAACTCAAGGGAGCTGGGAAACCCACAAAGATCTGGGATCTAACTGAATGTCTCATTTGATTTCTGAGTTTCTTAAAATAGCTTGTCATGTTTCTCAAATCTCTTTTGGGAGGAAGTGTCAATTTTGAATAGAGCAGAAACACAAAAGCTTCTGTTTTGCAGCTAATTAAACCTCAAGGCAGAATGCTAAACTAATCATAATAATAGTCATAATTATTATTTTTCTCAATCAGAGTGCTTTAGCTAAGTCAACTGAAATTTGCCAATCAGCAGCCCGGCACTTCCCACCAAACAAAGTGCTGCAGTTTCTGGCTGAGAAATGCTCCACGATTTTACTCTGGAGACTGATCCCATCAATCCACCAGCTGAAAGTGCTCTGCTTTCAATGCACGGGGGACAAGGAGATGCATGACCCTGTCACCATCGAGCCGTCCTGTGTCTGCATTAGCAGCACGGGGACCCGACATCCTCCCTCGCAAGGTGCTGTTGGATTGTAACTGATGCGGTTGCATGGGTGTGCATGAGTTATGTGGGTGTACACGATGCTGTTGCATGGGTGGTGTTGCATGGATAATTAAGTTCTTTACTATGAGGGTGGAGTTATTAAATCCAGATTTGAGCAGATGTATAACAGAATGATGCCACCTTTGTCTGACCACATCATTCAGCAGATCGAGAGAGGTGGTTCTG